>CM065801.1:224627169-224922169 GCA_033398695.1 Orobanche coerulescens
GATGTGGGTGATCATGTCCTACTCAAAGTATCACCGATTAGAGGAGTCTTCAGGTTCGGAAAAAGGGGCAAACTTAGTCCGAGATATATTGGACCTTTTGAGATTCTCGACAGAATTGGGGAACTGGCCTATCGATTGGCTTTACCTCCAGCCCTTAGCCATGTTCACAGTGTGTTCCATGTTTCCCAACTGAGGAGGTACGTCCCTGACCCGAGTCATATCATTGATTACGGGGACATCGAGATCGCAGAGGATGTCACATTTGAAGAGAAGCCGGTGAAAGTACTAGAGCATCGAGTAAAACAACTCCGGCACAAAACCATACCGTTGGTTAAAGTTCAGTGGTCACGACACGGAGTTGAGGAAGCGACGTGGGAAACCGAAGAGAGCATGCGCACTAGATACCCCGAGTTATTCATTTCTTAAGTTTCGGGACGAAACTTCATTTTAGAGGGGGGGATGTAATACCCGTACTTTTTGTAAATCTTCTACTCTTGTACTTTGTAATTTTTACGCTCGTATAAGTGTTTGGTAAGCTTATATGGATCTTGGAACTCTTGTCTATTGGATTTACCCCTTTTCTTGTTCGGATGGTATTTGTTTCGGATCCTTGATGCGATCCTACTACCTTCGTAATGGGTAGCGCACGCTACGCACACGATGTAGCGCACGCTAATTTAGTGAGGGTAGCGCACGCTATCCATTATCATTAGCGCGCTACTAATGTATTGAGGCGGGCACCCGGTAGCTACCGGATGGAAAAAGAATTCCTAGCGTACGCTAGGTGTGACCGTAGCGTACGCTAGATTTTGGTGGTAGCGCACGCCACGTTACTAGAGTAACGACGCTAGAGAGAGCAGAGCCGGGGATGAGGTTCGGGTGGACACCGACTACTGTAGCGCACGCTATTAGAAATAATTAGCGCACGCTAATTGAAGTCACTAGCGCACGCTATGAGCGGTGTTAGCGCACGCTAACTGAGCCGCGTGAGGCTCTTGGATTGCACGGTGAGTCCGATAGCGTGCGCTATTTTTCATGGCTAGCGCACGCTAGTTCCTATTTAGTATAAATAGGACATTTCCGTTCCCAAATCGTTATTTCTACCTACCTTCACCTCCTTGGGCGATTCTAGGCGATTAGGGCGATTTGTGGGGAGTTCTTGAGTGCAATTATCTATCAACACCTTTGAGTTTCTAGTTCGGATTTATCAACGTTTAATCCTCTCCACCGCTCCAAATCAAGGTAAACTTCTCACAACCCTAGATATTCGAGATTTGGGGATTTTCCATACGATCTCTTCGATCCGACTTGTTGTTATGTTAGAGTATATCGATTACGAGTTATCTACCTTGGATACATGTTTTCCTACGAATTTATTGGTATATTTAGGAGTTCTTGAGTATTTGGGATATTTGACTTGCGATTCACTATCTAAGAGAATTATTTCCGGAACACATGTATCGGGGTAGTAAATTCGAGTGATTCCAACTTATTTTCATACCGATGGAGTTTGATAATTGAATTACGAACTTGTCTAGGTTCGGAGTTGTCGAATCCTTCAATCTTGGTACCTTGTCGTTCGTACCCTTTTCCTCTCGTTTCCAGGCAAGTGATTCTTGTGAAAGTTATGTTCTTAAATGTGAAAAGTAATGCATGTGATTGTGAGAGTTGCTTTCGTTCACTCCGAGAGGACCCGACGGGGTCGAGGAGGGTTCCGCTTATGTCGGTTCCGTGAACATTTGGGTTAGCCACTCCGAGATGATCCGACGGGGTCGAGGAGGGATTCGCGCATTGTCGAGTCCACGGTTAATCAAGAGATATCATCATTTCCAAATATGTTTGGATAATTGTATTTTAGGAAAATCATTATCATGGCTTTGAATTGGTGCATATGCTTTTATGTATAAGACTTGATATTTCACTTGTAATACTTGCCCTAACCCCTCTCGTTTGGGGAAAATTACTTTTGTGTTTTTCAGGTCCTAAGGAACTTTACGAGCGAGCGCCGGGACGATACGATGAGGATGGCGAGGCGTGATACTGTGGCTAGTTGTGTTCTACTTTGTTTGGTCGTTGTTCTCTTCGGTCCATTTTATCCTTGTAATAATAAGTGGTACTCGAGTACTTTAGGAAAGTCCTTTTCCATTGTCGTACAACTTCTTGTATTTCTTCATGGTATTGTTTGTCCGTGGTTGAACTTCCTTGGTTGTATCGAGTTTATTGTTTCCCAAGTGGATTTTATTAAATTCAATACGTTGTGAGTGAGATAAGCCTAGTAAATCCCAGGTCGGGATTTACGGCGCTGTGATATTCTCCGAATATCTCGGGGGGTGTTACAGAATTTGGTATCAGAGCTTAGGTCTATGGATACCTAGGCTGTCGGATTGCTGGGTCTAAATGTACTATTCCAAGGACACAGTATCATCGCGATGCCGTCATCTCGTACGACCGGTACTCGTAAGTTCCCTAACTTATTTACCCTCTTCATTCACTCACTATCATTCGATTATGGGACATGAGAAGTCCATATTCTAGATGTCATTGCTTTGAGCTATTCTTATGATTTTACTTACATTTTTCTTTAGAATGTCAACTGGTAGAGGACGTGGACGCGGCCGTGGTCGTGGTCGTGGCCGAGGGCGTGGCGCCGGTGGAGCGGCCATGTCCTCGGTAGAAGGCTCGGCTACGCCTAGCTTGTCGGACTCTATTCAACCTAGCACCGGTAGTCATCGGGAGCCGTCAATGAGTGCGGGAACTTCTACAGGGAGCCAACCGGATGTGGGTGTTGCCACCATCTCGCAACAAGTGGCGAACCAAATGGCTCTTTTAACCCAGGCAGTGCAGCTTAACCAACCACCTCCTCATCGACACTGGGCCGAGAAGTGGTTACAAGATGTTATTCGTATGCGCCTCCCAATTTATTGGTGCAAATGATCCGATCGGTGAGGAAGATTGGATTAATGAGATGAATAAAGTTTTCATGGCCGTGAATTGTCCAGAGGCACGTAAGGTGCCGGTTGCCCAGTACTTCCTATCAAGGGATGCGGCTAGTGGTGGCAAGCTGTTGCACCTCGGGATCGTGAGGTTTCATGGGATGAGTTTAAGGAATTGATGGAGGCCGAGTTACGCCGTGGCTGTTCAGGGAGGCCAGATTCGAGCCTTTTATGAAGCTAAACCCCAGGATGTCCCTGTATCTCAGGCAATCATTGAATACAACCGTCAACTCAACCATGTGAAAAATCAAGTGAGGGAAGAGAGAGATAGAATTCGTCACTTTGACATGCGAATGAAGCCAAAAGTTTGGCACTATATGTCGGGCTTCGCTTGCGCCACATTGAAGGAGTATCAAGATAGGGCACTAGCCTATGATATGTCCTTCACACCTACCGAAACGACAAGTGAGAGTAAGAAGCAGAAGACCACTGGAAAGTTTTCTAGCGGTAGAGGTGGCAACCCGGGATCGCGATCGGCAAGCTATACAACCAAAGGGTCTTCCGTGCATCGGAGGTAAACGGAATTTGAGCTGGTGCTAATGCGTCCAACGAGTTGTGACATGTTTTAATTGTGGCGGCAGGCCATATTAATCGTGATTGTGGTCTACCCCCATTGAAGTGTTTTAATTGCGGCCAGGAAGGCCACAGAGCCATGTACTGTACGGAAGAAGAAACCCCACTTGGAACTCAGGCAATAGCCCCTACGCCTGGAGAAACGAGTGTTAATCAGAAGTCATCCACGGGTCAACCATCCCAGAGTTACGGTCGAGGCAGAGGCCGTGGTCTGTTAGAGGAGCTCGAGGTCCGGTTCGGTGCAACCTCGTGTCTATGAGATGAGGAAAGCTGGAGATCCCGAGGCTACCGTGGCAACAAGTATCATTTCTCTTTTGTCTCATCCAGTTAGAGTGCTTTTTGATTCTGGTGCTTCTCATTCGTTCATCTCTTTGGATTGTGTGCGTCGATTGAATATTGAGGGCTTGTCTCCTTATGAGTCCTTTGTGGTTAAGTTGCCCAGTGGTGATAGGATCGTGGGAGACAAGGAAGTTAGAGATTGTCGGTGTTAATCGCTGAGAGAGTGTGGTTTTCGAATTTGATAGTCGTAGACATTGTTGATGAAGATCTAATCCTCGGTGACGATTGGCTCGATAGACACGGTGCGGTAATGAATTATCGCACGAAGATCATATCAATGTTAGCCAAAGACGGTGCAGAACACCATTTTGCGGGGTACAAGAGGGGATGTCAGAAATTTTTGATTAGTGCCTTGAAGGTGACAAAACTTATTAGAAAGGGTTGTGTTGGATATTGGTGTTATGCCATGAAAGTCGAAGATGGGAAAGTTGAACTTCCCTCGATTCCTATTGTAAGTGATTTTCCGGATGTTTTTCCGCATTTAATTAATGGGACTACCACCGGACGGGAAGTTGAATTTACAATTGATTTGGAGTCGAGCAACCCCGATTTCTAAGGCACCGTATCGTATGGCACCTTGAAATGCAAGTTGAAGAAACAATCGGGAGAATTGTTGGATAAAGGGTATATTAGACCCAGTGCCTCGCCATGGGGTGCACCGGTCTTGTTCGTAAGGAAGAAAGATGGTTCACTACGTTTGTGTATTGATTATCGAACCGAACAAAGTGACCATTAAGAATAAATACCCTTTGCCGCGTATCGATGATTTGTTTGATCAATTGCGGGGAGCCGCGGTGTTCTCGAAAATTGATTTGAGGTCGGTTACTATCAACTTCGCATTAAGGAATCCGGCGTTCCTAAAGCGCTTTCCGTCACGAGGTATGGACACTATGAGTTTGTGGTTATGCCTTTTGGGTTAACCAACGCACCGGCGATATTTATGCAATTGATGAATAAGATATTTATTGAGCATCTTGATAATTGTGTAGTCGTTTTTATCGACGATATTTTAGTTTACTCTCGAGATGAAGAGGAACACGCTCGGCATTTGCGATTGGTGTTGGAGGTTTTGAGGACTCAGCACCTCTATGCAAAGTTTTCTAAGTGTGAATTCTGGCTGAAGGAAGTCATGTTTCTCGGACATGTGATTTAATTGGAAGGGTTTAGGGTAGATCCCCAGAAAATTGAGGCAGTGTTAGATTGGGCTCCACCTAGGAATGTGAAGGAGGTTCGTAGCTTTTTGGGTCTGGCCGGATACTACCGGAGGTTCGTCGAGGGGTTCTCCAAACTTGCTCGACCACTTACTCAATTACTCCAGAAGTCCGAAAGGTTCGAATGGAATGAAGAGAGACAACAGAGTTTCGAAGAGCTGAAAAGGCGTCTGACTACCGCGCCGGTTTTAGCCCTACCCCAGGGAGTCGGTGGGTATTCAGTTTATTGTGACGCATCAGGACAAGGACTTGGGTGCGTACTCTTGCAGCATGATAAGACGATTGCCTATGCTTCACGGCAACTTAAACCGTATGAGCTGAATTATCCTACCCATGATTTGGAATTAGCTGTTGTAGTGTTTGCACTGAAGATCTGGCGTCACTATTTGTACGGTTCTTCATGTCGAATTTATACCGACCACAAGAGCCTAAAGTATATTTTTAGCCAGAAAGAGCTGAATATGAGACAACGACGTTGGTTAGAGCTGATAAAGGATTATGATCTGGAAATCCTTTACCATCCAGGAAAGGCTAACGTTGTAGCTGATGCGTTGAGCCGGAAGTCGATATCTCTTCATATGCTTGAGGCCCTTACGCCTCAAGTTAAGATCAGACGGGAGTTAATTGAGCAGGGAGTCGAAGTACGGATCCAACGGATTCAGGGTCAGATGTGTACTCTTGAGGCTATTCCGTCCTTGATTGACGACGTCAGGGAAAAACAGGAGAATGACCCAATGCTTGTTCAACTGAAGGCGGACGTGGAAAAAGGGAAAGCCCCTGGCTTTTTGATCCACGAGGATGGCATTTTGAAATTTCAAAGTAGGATTTGTGTTCCGAATGACTCGTAGCCGAGACAGAATACTCCGAGAAGCCCATGCTACACCTTACTCGATCCATCCTGGGACGAGTAAGATGTACAAGGATCTTAAAAGGAGTTTTTGGTGGAATAATATGAAGAGAGATGTCACCGAGTTCGTGTCAAGGTGTTTGACATGTCAACAGGTCAAAATTGAGCATCAACGGCTGGCCGGGCTGTTGAAACCTCTACCTATTCCTGAATGGAAATGGGAGGATATTACCATGGATTTCATCACCGGGATGCCGAGGACTAAGTCGGGGATGAATATGATTTGGGTGGTTGTTGACCGATTGACTAAGTCGGCACATTTTCTTGGCATTAAGGACACGTGGGGACCGGAGCGATTGTCCCGGATTTTTATATCGGAGATTGTGAGATTACACGGTACGCCAAAGTCTATTGTTTCCGATCGTGTTGGCCGTTTCGTGTAGCTTTTTTGGATGTCGGTACATCAATCCTTGGGCAACGAATTGTGGTTGAGTACTTCCTTCCACCCTCGGTCGACGGTCGACCGAGCGGACGATCCAGACATTGGAAGATATCCGAGGGCGTGTGCCTGGATTGGAGTACCGATTGGGAAATACACCTACCGTTGATCGAGTTCACTTACAATAATAGCCGGCATGCATCGAACAAAATGGCACCATTTGAGGCAGTGTAAGGAAGGCGGTGTAGATCTCCACTTAGAAGGGATTAAGCTTCAGCTTTAGACGATACGTAACACGATATGATGAAGGAAACTATAGAGAAGATATCCATCATCCTAGACCGACTGTTAACCGCTCGAGTCGACAAAAATCCTACGCCGACAATCGTCGTCGGCCCTTGGAATTTGATGTGGGTGATCATGTCCTACTCAAAGTATCACCGATTAGAGGAGTCTTGAGTTCGGAAAAAGGGGCAAACTTAGTCCGAGATATATTGGACCTTTTGAGATTGTAGACTGATATGGGGAACTGTCCTATCGAGTGGCTTTACCTCCAGCCCTTTGCCATGGTCACAGTGTGTTCCATGTTTCCCAACCGAGGAGGTACGTCCCGACCCGAGTCATAACATTGATTACGGGGACATCGAGATCGCAGAGGATGTCACATTTGAAGAGAAGCCAATGAAAGTACTAGAGCATCGAGTAAAACAACTCCGACACAAAACCATACCGTTGGTTAAAGTTCAGTGGTCACGACACGGAGTTGAGGAAGCGACGTGGGAAACCGAAGAGAGCATGCGCACTAGATACCCAGAGTTATTAATTTCTTAAGTTTCGGGACGAAACTTCATTTTAGAGGGGGGGGGGGATGTAATACCCGTACTTTTTGTAAATCTTCTACTCTTGTACTTTGTAATTTTTACGCTCGTATAAGTGTTTGGTAAGCTTATATGGATCTTGGAACTCTTGTCTATTGGATTTACCCCTTTTCTTGTTCGGATCGTCGCTGTTTTCGGATCCTTGATGCGATCCTACTACCTTCGTGTAATGGGTAGCGCACGCTACGCACACAGTGTAGCGCACGCTAATTTAGTGAGGGTAGCGCACGCTATCCATTATCATTAGCGCGCGCTACTAATGTATTGAGGCGACACCCAAAGAGCTACCGGTGGAAAAGAATTCCTAGCGTACGCTAGGTGTGACTGGTAGCGTACGCTAGATTTTGGTGGTAGCGCACGCTACGTTACTAGAGTAACGTACGCTAGAGAGAGCAGAGCTGGGGACAGTAGGTTCTGGACTGGACACTGACTACCAGGTAGCGCACGCTATTAGAAATAATTAGCGCACGCTAATTGAAGTCACTAGCGCACGCTATGAGCAGGTGTTAGCGTACGCTAACGGAGCTGGCAGAGGCTATTGGATTGCCTGGTGAGTCCGATAGCGCGCGCTATTTTTCATGGCTAGCGCACGCTAGTTCCTATTTAGTATAAATAGGACATTTCCGTTCCCAAATCGTTATTTCTACCTACCTTCACCTCCTTGGGCGATTCTAGGCGATTCCGGGCGATTTGTGGGGAGTTCTTCGAGCTGCAATTATCTATCAACACCTTTGAGTTTCTAGTTCGGGTTTATCAACGTTTAATCCTCTCCACCGCTCCAAATCAAGGTAAACTTCTCACAACCCTAGATATTCGAGATTTGGGGATTTTCCATACGATCTCTTCGATCCAGCTTGTTGTTATGTTAGAGTATATCGATTACGAGTTATCTACCTTGGATACATGTTTTCCTACAAATTTATTGGTATATTTAGGAGTTCTTGAGTATTTGGGATATTTGACTTGCGATTCACTATCTAAGAGAATTATTTAGGAACACATGTATCGGGGTAGTAATTTCGAGTGATTCCAACTTATTTTCATACCGATGGAGTTTGATAATTGAATTACGAACTTGTCTAGGTTCGGAGTTGTCGAATCCTTCAATCTTGGTACCTTGTCGTTCGTACCCTTTTCCTCTCGTTTCCAGGCAAGTGATTCTTGTGAAAGTTATGTTCTTAAATGTGAAAAGTAATGCATGTGATTGTGAGAGTTGCTTTCGTTCACTCCGAGAGGACCCGACGGGGTCGAGGAGGGTTCCGCTTATGTCGGTTCCGTGAACATTTGGGTTAGCCACTCCGAGATGATCCGACGGGGTCGAGGAGGGATTCGCGCATTGTCGAGTCCACGGTTAATCAAGAGATATCATCATTTCCAAATATGTTTGGATAATTGTATTTTCCGGAAAATCATTATCATGGCTTTGAATTGGTGCATATGCTTTTATGTATAAGACTTGATATTTCACTTGTAATACTTGCCCTAACCCCTCTCGTTTGGGGAAAATTACTTTTGTGTTTTTCAGGTCCTAAGGAACTTTACGAGCGAGCGCCGGGACGATACGATGAGGATGGCGAGGCGTGATACTGTGGCTAGTTGTGTTCTACTTTGTTTGGTCGTTGTTCTCTTCGGTCCATTTTATCCTTGTAATAATAAGTGGTACTCGAGTACTTTAGGAAAGTCCTTTTCCATTGTCGTACAACTTCTTGTATTTCTTCATGGTATTGTTTGTCCGTGGTTGAACTTCCTTGGTTGTATCGAGTTTATTGTTTCCCAAGTGGATTTTATTAAATTTAATACGTTGTGAGTGAGATAAGCCTAGTAAATCCCAGGTCGGGATTTACGGCGCTGTGATATTCTCTGAATATCTCGGGGGGTGTTACAAATTCGAGTATGAGAGAGGCCCGGAAGAAGAAAGAGAATCGGGGGAGGAAGAAGAAAGAAGGAGAGATCGGCCCGAGTCGTCGAGACAAGCCGAATCAAGAAGTTCCGTATCTCGAGAAGAGTTCGAGGCTTTCCGAGAGGAGACCCGTGAAAGACTAGACGGGATGCAAGCAATTTTACAACGAATGGAAGATTGGCATGTCCAACAAGGGCATTATCCTCCGCCAAATCAATAGGACCGGTTGTAAGTATTTCTTGACCCAAAGTTTTTCGTTGTTTAAATACTACACCCCCTTTGTGTGCATGATCTTTAATTCAAGTTTGGGGGGAGATATTGGGTCAAGAAATACCTACGTTGTTTGTTTGATTTTTTTTTTGGTGTGTTTGGATTTTGTTTTATGTTTTGGTTTGAATTGTTTACTAAGGTGTGTTTGGATTTTATTTTATGTTTTGGTTTGATTTTTTTTGGTGTGTTTTATTTCGAACTTGGTGTGTTTTGATGATGATGAACTTTGATGAAACTCGAAAGAATGAACTCTTGTCTTGGATGCCTCGGGATTTATTTTGTTATTTTGATATACAAATCGAGGATAATTTGAAGAGGAAAAATTGTAGAATAATCAAAAGGGTGTGAAATTGAATAAATAGCCTAATCTCTTGGAAATATGAACAAATATAACTTGTGAGCTTTTGAGCCTTCGTGCATCATTAAATATGCAAGTTTCATTGTCGAGTGTTCCATTCATGTTTTAAGACTCTAGAACTTGCCCTGGTATCTTATTCGAAACTACAAGTGTGCTTGCAAATTAGTGAAAATGATTTAAGGCAATTTTTATTTGACAACCTTTCAAACCTTTTGGCCAACCCGAAAAAATTTGTTTCCCTAGTTAGCCCGATTGAGCTTAAAGCCTATTTCTTGTTAACCACATTATGAGATTTCCGTTCCATTATAAACTTTTGTCCCTATACTTGAGCTATTTAGAACAAATTGGCAAAAGAATGAAAAGATGTGGTAGCAATTGGGAAGATTGTTGGTTCAAAATGCAATAAATTATCAAAATAAAAGTTGAAGGAGGATTGGTGTGATTTAATGATGATGTTGTCCACCACACAAAAAAAAATGGTGGACACAAAAGAAACGAGATGTATGGAGCAATAAGGAGGAATAAGGTTGTGATTTTCACTTTCAAAAGTGCTTAGTGCCATGATAGTCAAATCAAGGGGTTGAAAGAAACAAAATCCTAAGGGATTATTGAGCTTCTAATTGAGCGAAGTGATTGAGGAGATAATGTTCTAATTTGCTCAAGTCAAGTCACTTTAAGCCATATGTATCCTACCCCGACCAAAAAGCCTACATTACAACCATTAAAGTCCTTTTTGATTCACCAAATTTGCATGCACAACTAGTGGTAGAGATGTAGACGATTGGCAAGCCTATGGGGATTCTTATTTCATTGAATGAGTTTTGAGCGTTACTTATACCTTTATACACTTTGAGAGTGAGGGAATACACTTGACCGGCGAGGTTCGTATTATTCAAGTATTAGCTATGATGTTAAGGAAGCACCCCCGAGATTTGAATACTTTATAGAACTCGACTTATTTATTTCTTGAGGCGTATTGATAAATTTTCAAAATGATCCTTTGAGGTATGTTGAGGGACGAGTTCCCTTAAGAGTGGTTATTTTAAAGTGCATTGCTCGGGACGATCAACGTTCAAGTTTGGGGGATTTTGATAACACTCATTTTTACACATATATTTACATCGATTTTCCGGGTTTTAAGATCCTAAAATGTGTAGAACTGTGTCGTTTATACTCGTATTATGTTTATTGGACTCGATCACGCTTGGGTACGTTTTATTGATTTTATAGGTACTTTATGGACATAAATCAAGCAAGAACGAAGTCTCCAACCCCAATACATATCAAGCAATGCGGAAACGAGAGATCGGGCTTAAAAAAGAGTCAAAACGGTGTCAAAACGAGTCAACACGAGCCCGGTCGGGTCTATCTTCCAGGCCTTTCTTGCTTATTTTGACGAGTATGACACGGGCCGTGTCATTTGACACGGTCGTGTCATTTGCTCGGTCGTGTCATTTGACACGGTCGAGTTCCCTGTCCAGCAGGTTTTGGGCTTTTTGAGCATACTATGACACGGGCCGTGTCATTTGACACGGGCCGTGTCACTTTTCGGTGGAAATATCATCTTTTGACATTTTTGAAAGATTTGTGTGGAAAAAGTGATTGTTTTATCTTTATAAAAGGGATATATGGGGCATGATAAGAGATATGGTGAAAATTGGGAGATTAGAGAGAGAGAATAACAAAAGATCAAGTGACCTTCATTCCAAAAAGAAGAGGTTTTGAAGAAATTCTTGAAGAACACTTCAAGAACATTTGAAGGTTTCAACCGGGATCGATCAAGACACACCACGAGTTTTATCTTCTTCCTATCTTTTATTCATTTTGTTGTTTTTATTAGCATGAACATGATGATTATCTATCTTCCTTTCAATTCCATGTCCGGCTAAACTCTTTAGATTCCGGGCATGGGAGTACGTTGATTTACTATGATTTTGAGGGATTGATAATTATATTTATCTAGTGTGATTTCTTTATCAAATACTTGGTTTGATTCATGTTTAGACACTTGATCAATGTTTTTACATGTTAAACTTAATTGCTCATAATTCGAGAGAAGAGGGCATTAATAGGTTTCGAGTATTTGACGTAGTAAATTACGAGATTGAGAAATCGGTGATGAACTATGATGATATCTAATCTTATGAACATTTTTTGGAGTTAGATAATTTATAATAGACGGAGACGTTGTTATGGGTTGTTTAATCTACATTTTAATGCATCTCGAGAGAGACTTTAGAATATTGTTGTGATCGTCGTTTTAGAAACGCACTTAGAACCTTTTGAAACCAATCCCGACTAAATTTAGTAATCAACGGAAACCTAGCCTTGTAATCTACCTTTATAAACTCTTGCAATTCGCTTCCATTCGGATATTTTCAATCGTTTTAATTTATTGTGATTATTGTATGTTATTTCATTAATCGTCCATTTTACCTTTCGATCGTCTAGATAAAGTCGAGAACACTATAATCTAATACTCAACACAATAAAAATATTTAGTCTATGTGGAATACGACCTTGCTCGCCGCTTTCTACATATTTTCCGTACACTTGCGGATTGGTTAAAAATAAAGCGAACAAGTTCATATGGCGTTTTATCTTGCTTCTTTTTGGGTAATTTATTCAGAATTTTATTGGCCGAAAGAATAGCTTCTCCCCACATGTTAAGTGATAGGCCCGAGCTTATCAACATAGCATTCATCATTTCCTTCAATGTTCTATTCTTTCGTTCGGCAACACCATTCGATTGGGGTGCATAAGGTGCAGTCGTTTGGTGAATAATGCCATTTTCACGACAATATTCTTCAAAAGGTGCAACATATTCACCACCTCGATCACTTCGAATCATTTTGATTTTGGTGTTGAGTTGATTTTCAACTTCTGTTTTGTATGTTTTGAAAGCTTCGAATGCTTCGTCTTTGCTTCTCAAAAGATACACATAACAAAATCTTGTGCAATCATCAATAAAAGTTATAAAATAATTCTTTCCACCTCTTGTTTGCACAAGTTTTAAATCGCACAGATCGGTGTGAATCAATTCAAGAGGTTTTGTCGATCTTTCTACTGAATGAAAAGGAGATTTTACCATTTTTGCTTCAACACATATTTCACACCTTTTGTGTTGATCGAAAGTCATTTTTGGCAATAAATCTAAATGTACTAAACGACGTAGTATATTTAGATTTGCATGTCCTAATCTATCATGCCATAAATTAGGAGACTCAACCAAATAAACAACTTTATCGTTTATTTCATTTCCACCACGTACATTGATAGCATTCAATTTGAAAAGGCCGTTATCTATATAGCCTTTTCCGATAAAGTGACCATTTTTAGTTATTACAACTTTATCCGCTTCAAACACTAGCCTAAATCCGGCTTTGCTCAATGCTGAGCCAGACACAAGATTCTTACGGATGTCTGGAATATGTAGCACATTCTTGAGCGTCAATTTCAATCCCGACGTCATCTTGAGTATAACTTCTCCAGTTCCGACAACATTTGAGGCAGCGGAGTTTCCCATGTACAATTTTCTTTCTTCGGTGACGGGCTCGTATGAGGAGAACATGGTTTTATCGGCACAAATATGTTTAGTAGTGCCGGTGTCCACCCACCATCCGACTGGGATTCCAACCATATTGATTTCATCTACAACTGCACACAGATCAAGACTGGACAAATCGACGGGAACATACTTATTCTCGATAACATTTGCTTGATCTCTCTTCTTGTCCTTCTTTGGTTTGCGGCAATTTTTCGCCATATGCCCGAATTTACCGCAGTTGTAGCATTCTCCTTTGATCTTCTTTTGATTCTTCGAGTCTTGCTTCTTTCCGTTAAATTTCCGCTTTTTGTTGTTGCTTGACTCGATGAGATTTGATTTTGCCTCCATAGATGACTTGTTCATCTTGACATCGGTCTTCCGATTGTCCTCTTCGATCCTCAATCGCACAATTAGATCTTCAAGGCCCATTTCCTTGCGTTTGTGCTTGAGGTAGTTTTTGAAGTCCATCCACATTGGGGGCAACTTCTCGATTATGGCAGCAACTTGAAAGGATTCAGACAAGCTCATTCCTTCTGCCAAAATATCGTGCAGGATCAACTGTATTTCCTGCACTTGCTCAAGAACAGTTTTGGTGTCCACCATTTTGAAGTCTAGAAAACGACCCACGATGAACTTCTTCAAACCGGCATCTTCTGTTTTATATTTTGTTTCCAACGAGTCCCACAACTCTTTGGACGTTTTGATTGTGGAATAAACACTGTAAAGTGTAAACACTGTAAAGTGTGTCATCCAGCCCATTCAAAATATAGTTCCGACATAAGAAGTCACTATGATGCCATGCATCCAATGTCGTGCGTTTCTGTGTGTCAGTTTCATCATCCCCCACATCAGGAGGAGATTCGGAAAGGAAGCGACAGAGATTGAGAGTAGTAAGGTAGAACAGCATTTTTGATTGCCAACGTTTGAAGTAAGTACCTGAGAACTTCTCTGGTTTTTCGGCATGGGCAGGAGCATGAACATTGTTGCTTGACGATGCCATCTTCTACAGAAAAATTTCGTCTTACGATTGTTGTTTGAAGATGCTGTAGAAAATGATAAATGATGCAAAACCGAGGCAAGAGTTGGACTCTCTCTCCGTAAGACGAAATTGCCCCGCACAGTACACACGGTTAAACGGCAAACGTCCCCAAGATACAACGGTTTTTCGACGAACTCGATACCCTATACTAGGAATCGAATTCCGGGCGAACTATTGGATATTTCGGACTTGTAGTATGAACTTAAGCTAGTATGAGTGTATTATTATCTTGGATTATTATGTGTGTGAAATCATCATCCGCAGGGGCTTATTTATAGCCTGTAAAGCACCCTGTCCGAATCGGTGGCGTTCGAGCGAAGTGCAAAGTGCGCGTACGAAGCGCCCGTTGCGACAAGTGCGACGTGCACGTGCTCGGACTCGGACTCGGACTCGGAAGGTGCTTTGCACCTTCCTCGTAGGATTCGGATTTTAGCCTTACAAATTAATTAAAGCCAACTAGGGTGCACCATAATGGAGCACACTTGATTGCTCCTTTATGATGGAAAGTCCTTTATAAATAGCTCAAATTTTCCTTACTTCTCCAATGTGGGATGGGATTCCACACCACATCCCCAACTATTAAATGGCTTAACTTTGCGCATTAATTACTCATTCATTTCTTAATGAAATTGAACAAGTAAATACACTAAATTAATCTACACAAAATGTAGATTCCAAATATACCATTTAATGTCATTAATTACAATAATTATGGTATTAATTAAGCTATTTTTCCAACAAGCAGACATGCTTTAACTTTGTGTTGTGACCCCGAATATATTCAACACATATTCAAATGTACCATAATTGCATTCTCAATTATACCTTGCCATTTACCGATTGGGTGTAATTGTGCATGTAGTGAATCATAGATATGCTGGCGTGGCGTGCATGGATGGTGCAGATTGATATTCCATCTAGTGCATCAATCTGCACCGTTCATGCACGCCACGTGTAGTGCATTCGGCAGGGTATCCACTACATGGTATGTACCATGGACGGTACTCCATTTACCTGATGGTGGTCTAGACTATTGGACTTTCTTGTGTCACAGACAAAGACTAGTGATAGCCTGATATTGAAGACCGTTGATTGATAGATTAGAAAATTAATAAATTAGAAGTCGGTAAGAGATTGCACTGTTGAATTTTATAAAGAATATGATGAGATACGACTTTAGAAAATTAATAGATTAGAAGTCGTTAAGGGATTACACTGTTGAATTTTATAAAGAATATTATCACCGCGATGAAATCAATCGACTGATGGCCTTAACTAATAAATAAAGAATTCGATCCAAATGGGATTGAACTGTGTAGAAAATATGCAACTCGTTATTCGAAGCAGTTGTTTGAGATCTACAAGAATAATGAAGATCCCTATTACAGACCGTAAAACATCTGGTTCGTAATTCTAACAACATGGTATAATTATGGTTCGAACCCAGGATGGATGGATCATTTCGTAATATTTTTAATGTTGCAATTTGATATGTATTCTCTTCAACGTACATACTCTCTTCAATGTACATTAGCGGTAGCAGCTCATACTAACATTTTTATCATCACAATCGATCATTTGAAAATGCGCCTGCACCATAGTCTTGACATCAGGATAGTGACTTTGATTTCTACACCCATGCAAAAGGATGGCATTGTGATATATTGGTGTGAAGTTGTCCTTGAAGAGGTGCAAGAGCGCCTCCACGAGGTGACTGTACATCACATGAAGGTTGACAGAAATGTGCTATCGGTGATGGACTGAACCAAAAAATCTATGGCGAAGATTGTGCCATTGGAAATAAGTTGAGGTTGGCTCGTGGTAATAATGTGTTATAAAACTCCATTCAAAATTAAGAAATTATAGAGAGGATGAATTCTCACATGTGTTTTTTATTAACAACGAAAGTCTTAAAAATCTCAAATGATACGATCAAAATTACATAAATACAATTGGAACATATATAATACTCTTTCAGATTATATAAAATACATTGGTTAAGTAAAATGTCATTCTCATAACATAAACATTATTGTTACATATGATAGCCTTTAATCAAACATACACGAAGTGTAAGATCAAGCAACATTATTATCAATAACTATTTTGAGAATTGATGCAATGTCAAATATTTCAATCCAATAGCCATCAGGATCTTCGATGAATGCTACTCCATTTCCTGAAATATGAACAAAAATCCTAAGGATTTGGCATAATAGAAAATGGTTATTTGATCAAATAATTCTAATTTTTTATTGGATTTGCACGGCGAAATCTATAATATTATTTTTATTCTCATCTTAAGTGATTTTTTGCAAGAAAAAATATATATCTTATACTAGTCATAAGGACGACATTTACCGTCCGCGGGTTTCATTACGAATTCCACTCCGAGACTTTCAAATCTCTTGATTGCCTCTTGTACATCATCAACATTGATAGCTATATGTCCTGTATAAAGAGATCATTAATCTTTTTAAATGTTAAATAAAAAGAATAATATGGGATAATCTGAGTTGTTGATCTCCACGTGCCGATCATCCAGGCATTAATTTAGAAAATAAAAAAAAGGGGAATCGCGCGGGGTGTGAGCAGCATTGCACCACCCCCTTCCCCGCGCAATTCGCAATCACGCGCGGAAACCCTACGCCTTGGATTGTCTTTTAGCCTCCAACAAGTTACCGATGAGTGAATGCATTTTACCTAAATTGGTAAGCAGAGTGAACTTGTTTTGTACAAATACTACACCAATAAATAGTGAGAAAGAGAGTTAATTCCCAGTACCCCTTGCGTAAATTAGTTAGGAAATTAGCCCCCTTGTATTATTTTTTTAAAATAGTTGTTTACTCCTTGTGAAAATTTAAGTAGTCATTACCCATTGGTGACTATTAATCCCAAATATTTTATTTAGATAGCACATGTTATCCCTTGTGTACAGAGCGATGGAGGGGCGAGACGCACAATTTTTAAAAATATATAAGGTATTATGTTTATTTAATTTACATATGGGGAATATCTGCTCGTATTATATTATATAACTGCTGTTAAAGTTTCTATTTAACAGCGGTTTTTGATAACCGATGTTAAAATGTTATTTTAACAGCGGTTATTAAAAAAATCGTTGTTAATGTTTTACATAAAATTTACAGGTATGGCACCGCGTCATTTTAACAGCGGTTTTCGAACAACTGCTGTTAAAATGATGGTGTTAAGGCCAGTTTTATAGTAGTGAGTAGATAATAAACTAATTCAATTTACATAAGAGGATAAACGACTAATAAGTTGTTAAAAGCCTAAAGGAATGTTCCTTTACATTTTAAGATCAATTTATTCCACAAATGAAAACAACGTGGAGAAGAGCTCAAGATGCATCTCATGTGGAGAGTTTTTTCTCTTAAAGTATGAGGTTTCATCTTAAAACGAATTGATAAGGAGTAGCTCAGGATCTTTATAATATATTGATGGCAAGACTTGTATTTTCCCAATGTGATATTAATGTTTCAACACGCCCCCTCAGGCGTAGCCGGAATCAAGGTTTACAATGTGGACTTTTTAATTCGGACGGTGCGGAGCTAGAACATCATACTTATGAATATCTATATTCATACCACAAGTTGAAGTACTTGAAAATAAAAATATTTATATTCATACTTAGAGAAAAATGAAGATGCATCTTAAAATTAAATGTTGAACATACCATAACCAAGTGGTTCTGTGTTTCCATTGTGATATCCAGTGAAACTGGAATTAGATTCAGTTCCCCAATAACTGTCAGAAAAAATCATCATTAGGTAGGTATCATGATAAAATAGGTTTAACGAAAATTGATCTTGTAAATGTGAAGGATTACGGAGGCCCGTTTCATATTGCTTAACTTTAAAAAATAATCAATTTTGCGATGAATTTTTAAATTTAATAGTATTTGGTTACAAGTTTTTTTAACCGGCAACAAATTTTGAAAGCATCATTAAAATTACTTTTACAAGTTGCTATCATAAAAAACAATGAAAATTACATCTTCAAAAATACTCTGAAAAATAAGGTTTACCAAACACAAATCTACTTAAATTCATAGCTGATAATTTTTACACCAGAACTGCAACAATTTTTCTTAAGTCACAATAATATACCAAACTAGAATCTAATTGTGGTTATGACATGTAAATTTGCAAGATATCAAGGTGTAATTTTGATCATAAACTGTTGTTTTAATATTGTATTTTCCCCAAAATGTGTTGCATACATAATTATTCAAAATGTGTACACATTTGGTCCTTCAAACTGTAAGGGGGGTGGCATTGACCCGTCGTGAGGTGCGGTTTGGGTGAAGCTTGCGGACGAACACCGCCGCCGCCCCCCTGATGACGCCCCGCGGTAACCAATCGAGGTATCAAACGCCGCTATTCAAGACACCGGTATGGGGTGCCAACGGTCATAAATTGATCCGTTGGTGATGAGGGGCCCAGTTTCTAACGTTTTTTTTTTTTTTTTTCCTATTTAAACTCATTCAATTTTTAAAAACAATACAACCAAAAACTCAAAAAACACATATACTTTTATCCATTTTCCATCCAACTTCTTCACTTTCTTTATCCATTTTCAAGTATGGAACCAAAAAAAAATAGCAAACGTAACCCGAAAGTCTCGAGGGACGGATCATCTCGTCCTCGAGTTCAATCCCAACCCGCATACCGACCCCAAATGAACGAAATCCCTTTTCATTCACAACCCGTATACCGACCCATATACCAAGAACCTCCACCCGTATACCAACAACCCGTATCCCCGTTTTCCTACACCACACAGCAACCGCACTTCCCGGATAACTTCAACCCGTTTGAAACAATGAGGACTCCCGTAAACATACCCGAAGATGATACCGAAGAAGACGAACCTTTCGTACCCGAGACACAATTCGCGAGTGAAGAAGACGAAGAAGACGAAGAAGTCCAAGAACCCGAAGAAGTCCCCACGAGGTCGAAAAAAGTGGACAAAAAAAATTGGACGGCCGAAGAGGAGGAGGCGTTAGCTAAATCTTGGGTTAAAATATCCGTGGATAAAGTAGTTGGAGACCGTCAAAAAAGGATGGGATTTTGGACTCGAATTACCAATCATTTTAATACCCTTGTGCCGGTGCCGGGAAGCCCGCGCACGAAAGATCAAACAAACTCAAAATGGAACAAAATGAACCCGTTGATCTCTTCATTTAACGGTTACTATCACCAAGCGGTAAGATTTTATAGTTTTTTTTTATTATTATTATACGTATATGTATATATTTATTTATTATTATTATACGTATATGTATATATTTATTTATTATTATTATACGTATATATATATATATTTATTATTATTATACGTATATGTATATATTTTTTATTAATACGTATTACTTATTTTGTACATAGGTGCGTATAAATCAAAGCGGTTGTAGCAATCTACAAATATTTGAGAGAGCATGACGATTTTGAAAAACATTATGGCAAAGCGTTCGCCATGTCAAAGCTTGGTACATTGTTAAAGATCAACCAAAGTGGATCGAACAATCCACCGTTCAACCAAGCCAAGAATCATGGATCAAGCAAGAAAAGGAAATCGTCCGACTCAAGTAACATGCCAACCCCAAATAACGAAGAGCCTTTTGATTGTGAGTTACCGAACCTTAACGAAAACCCAGCGCCAACCCGTCAATCCAAACTCAAAAAGAAGGTGAATGTTGAAAGCTCTAGTCGATGTTCGGTTCAAGACACATTGTCAACTTACGCGTCCAAGAAAGAAAGGTTTATGGCGGAGCAATTGGAGGCGCAAAGAAAAAAAGACGAAGATTTCCACAATTATGTTGAAGCGGAGGCCTTCATTCGTGACATGAAGTTTGTGATGGTGCCGCACGATAATATCCGGACCGGTTTTTAAGGAGTACGTCATTCAAAGAAAACGCGACTTATGCGCCAAATACGGTTGGCCGTGTGGTTTGTAGGATTTAGTTTTATTGTATTTTTAATTTTATTGTATTTTTAATTTTTAATGAATTTTTAGTTTTAACGTTTTTTTAATTTTAATGTAATTTTAATTTTTAATGTTTAGTTTAAATGTATTTTTAGTTTAAATGTATTTTTAGTTTTAATGGATTTTTAGTTTAAAAAAAAAAAAGTGTGGTATGGGTGTGGTATGGGTGTGGTATGGTGATGCCTCCAAAAAATGGATTGAGGTATGAAAATGTATGAAAATGAGGTGGCAAGTGGAGATTGGTTGGAGGGAATGGGGCATGGCAAAGATTGCCTTGTCAATGCCACCCCCTAAGGGTAATGTTGTCAAGAACTAAAATTGCAATCTGCGAACACATTTGGTCCTTCAAATTGCATTTTATCACTTTCCGTACTTTTCAATACATACTGTTACTTCATAAATTTACACAGTTATTTCATCAAGTGTCATGTCTTGTTATGTGTATAAGTAAATAAATTGTTCCTTTTCAGTTTGCTATGCAATCATGTAAATTTAGTTGTAAATTTAATTTAATGTCTTCTATTAGTATTAGACACGTAATTTAGGGCACATAGGGACATACACCCTTGATTGTACTAAAATTACAGTTTGGCCTATTTTTTTTTTTTTTTTTTGACAGCATTTATGTAAAAAGAGAGAGAGTTCTTACTGTGCAAGCTCCATTACACCTCTCCGACTGAAAGCCCAAGCCGTGTGGTTAAGAGGATCCATGGGAGCCCTGGTTGTGTCCTAAAATGCACACAATGTTTTAGAAGTTTGAGGTTAATTGGAAGTGTAGGTCAACACTAAGGTTGATGGTGATCTAAATATTTCAAAATAATTCTTATGGAAAAAAAATAAAATAATAGTCGAAATAATTGATAGTTAGATATACTGATCTCTATCCATAAATAGTGAATACTATCAACGGTTCAACTTCCACACTATTCAATGTATGACTTTGATTAATAATATTTTCAGTTGTATATTAATTAAAAAAATTAAATAAACAATATGTTAAAAATATATTGTCGGATATATCAAATCCAATATAAGTATCTTGCCAGGTGTTCATTGTGTAGGGGTAAATGGCCAATCCTTTAAGATATATCCTGTATGAGGCCACAAACTCAATTATTTTTTAAAATATATTACGTATAACAGTAATTATTTTTCGCATATTCAAACCCTACATCTCGTTCCGTCGCTACCAAAAGTATCTTTATAATGAACACTATTATATATGTATTATATATATATATATAATATATAATTTTAGATAATCTTACCTCATATCCCATCAAGTATGTAGAAATCATGAACTCAGTAAGATCAGACCTTTTGAGCAACCTGTATGTAGGGTAAGAAATAACCAATGTTAAATTTTTTTGAAATATTAATTCGTACTCGAGTAATAATTTATAACAAACATATTCATATGTGATGTGTGTATATATATATATATATATGAATGTCGTAATATATATATGAATGACTTACGACATGCCCAAAATCCTGGAGTAGAAATCAAGGCTAACTTTGGGGTCCTTTATCCGGAGCATCTGAAACAATAATAATGATAAATCAAATTAGTCATAGACGATTATTGAGGGGGAAGATGGGTGGTTCGGTGGCCGTCTCTATGTGGATGTGCGTTATTTGGGTGTTGTGGAAAGATAGAAATTCGGGAATTTTCAACAAAGTCTCATTTTTGGAGCAAAAAGTAGTCGAGAAAATTAAAACAAGATTGTAGAGTTGGTTCTATGTTAAAAGGTTGAGGTATAGTAATTTTTCTTATTCTGATTGGTTAAAGTCGGAGAATGATTTTAGAATGTTAGTTTGTTTATTGTATTTTTTGTGATTTTGTAGGTACTTCTGGTACTCTTATTTAGTGTGAATAAATTCCAATAAAAAAAATCATGATAAAAACATACTATTATTAGTAATGTAGAATTAGATGAATGTCTGGTATTTAAATGAAAAAGTAGCTTAGAACTTATTTTGCGGTATTCGGTTAATTTTAAATAAGCAGATTATTTTCCCAAAATCCATTCGAAATTATAGTCGCAACTTAGAGCAACCAAAAACATCTCTTGACTTATTTACCTGATTCCAATTGTTACTTATTTTCTTTTTTTTTTTTTTTTGAAATTCTGCATAAAAGAATGACGGTGAAAACTCAAGTATTGAAAGGATCACTTATAATAAGGACCGGTTCAATAGTAAGGCCCTGTTTACTTTTTACTTAATCAGCTTAATGCTTAATCAGTTTAATCGATCAGCTATATTTTGTTGTTTACTTTCTACTTAATCATCTTAATAATGTCTTTTTCATTAAGCAACTTTTGGGGTGTCCTTACCATTAAGACAGAAATACTTTCCCAATATACCAAAATTACCCTCTTTAATAATAAAAGAATTGAGTATATATAGTATAAATTATCATATAATCTTAATTATAATTGAGTATAAATAATATAAATTTAAAATATATATTAATATTATACATTTAAAATTCATAAAATATAAGCTATTTATTGATAAAAAAATTAATATAACTATATATATTAAAATATAACTTAATATATTTATAAAAATATTGTATGATTATTTAAATATATCTGAAAATTATAATATGATTTATGAATATAAATATATTATAATATAAATTAAAATATATATTATTTTATATTATATAAATTGATTTTTTATAGTGACTATTAAAAAAATTAATATAACTATATATAATAAAATATAACTTAATATATTTATAAAAATATTTTCTAATTAATTACAAATACCAAAAAAATATAATATGATTTATGAATATATATTATAATATAAATTAAAATATATATTATGTTATATTATATAAATTGATTTTTTTATATTGACTATTAAAAAAATATGATAACTATATATTAAAATATAACTTAATATATTTATAAAACTATTGTCTCATTATTTAAATATATCTGAAAATTATAATATAATTTATGAATATATATTATAATATAAATTAAAATATATATTATGTTATATTATTTAAATTGATTTTTTATATTGACTATTAAAAAATTAATTTAACTATATATATTAAACTATAACTTAATGTATTTATAAAAATATTGTCTGATTATTTAAATATATCTAAAAATTATAATATGATTTATGAATATATATATATTATAATCTAAATTAAAATATATATTATGTTATATTATTTAAATTGATTTTTTTATATTGACTATTAAAAAATTAATATAACTATATATATATATATTAAAATATAACTTAATATATTTATAAAATATTGTCTGATTATTTAAATATACCTAAAAATTATAATATAATTTATGAATATATATTATAATATAAATTAAAATAAATATTATGTCATATAATTTAAATTGATTATATAAACTAAAATGCTCAATCCGTCCTTTATCAAAAAGGACTTAATTCATATTGAGGGGTAAAATGGTCATTTCTATCATTCAGATAGTTCATTCAGAAAAGAAAGAAACAACAGGATATTTTTTCAAATCAGACAGATTAATCCACTCAGACAGCTTAATCCATTCAGATATTAAAGGAAAAAAAGTAAACAGCCCCTAAGTGAGGCATAGAAGGAACTCCGAAACGAGACCTCTTTTTTGTCAACCCTTTTATTTTTTTCAATAATTAGTAAAAATTTCAACTAAGGGTTAACCTTAGCATCATGAGTATACACTCCACCCAACTTAGAAGAAGGATCGAAGAGAACACTCACAATCATGTGCTAAAATGAGAGGCCCCTTTAATTTCTTTGATAATAGGCTGATACATAATAGAATGGTTCGAAAATCCCTTTTTTTTTGATAAATTTTACTTTTGAGGCCACAAGTCTGCACTTGGCTGCTTTGGGCATAGGCCGGCCCTGCTTATAATCAACAGCTTTCTTAAAAATCTCACGAGCTATTCCCATAATAAAATAAGTAAAATTAAAAAAATCAAAAGTTTAGTAGCTAATAAGCTCTTAAGCGGCTTATAAAAACGTTTCAGAAATGTTCGAAAGCTCACAGTATGCTGCACGAAGTATTTTGCGGTGGCTTTGTCTGGCGTAGTCCGGAGTCCGGGGTTGTTCTCGACCGATTCATTGGGTGTCATTGCACTACTTAATGACGATATAAACAGTATCGACAACAAAAGAATAGAAGCACAACGAATCATGTTTGATACAAGAATATTTAGTAAGGTGGTGTTTATATGGTTTTCTGGGTGGGGAGAGCTAGATTAGTAATGGGTACACACACCATTTATATAGAGGATTGGTATATATATACATATCTCTGCTTCTTGGAAAGTGAACGTGTGGACAATTCTTTGTTCACCAATACAGACCAAGTCCATATAGAAATCAAGATATGCACGTCTTTAATTTCACATTTAGTTTTTTATTAATATTTTATTTGGCATCCGTCAATAAATTGAAAACATAAAAAATAGAAACTAAAAAAAACCCAAAAAAACAGTAATATAACCAAAAATTATGTCGCAATTCAAGAACCGAAAAAATAACACGGCGAAAAGAGGAGGGGGGATAATTTAAAATAATATTTTATATATTATATGGTTCTTATTATCCATCTACAGAAATTTCAGGATTAGAAATCTGCAATCGAAATCCTCAAAATTCGAACCAAGAATTAAAAATTAATTAAAAAAACCTCAAACTTAACAGTTCAATTTCGATCCAAATCGAGGGTTTTCGATTCCCAGATAGAAGCCATCACCCTAGTTGTAGAGTAACTAATTAATGATTAATTTATTAAGGAAGAATAACCATGTAAGAAAAAAAGTTGTAAGAAAGCAGACATGCTTTAACTTTGTGACCCAGAATATATTCAACACACACATATTCAAATGTAGCATAATTGCATTCTCAATTATACCTTGCCAATTACCTGATGGTAGTCTACACTATTGGACTTTCTTGTGTCGACAGTTCGATAGGCAAAGACTAGTGATAGCCTGATATCGAAGACAGTTGATTGCCGACCAAATTTCTATTACCATCAACGGCCGGTCATATATTTTTCTAATTTTTTGCGTACGGAATAATCTAAATTATCGATTGATAATATAATACGATCTCGACGTTAACCAGCAGCTACACCTGACATGCTGATACAGGTCTCAGTTATTTCTGAATTACCAAATGATAATTGAAAACACCTCTTGTAAATTAAATTTCCAGTTGCTACCGATATTTTCTAGCAGCAACATGTACTTTAGCCGACGATCAAAAGTTATCGACTAAAGAGTAAAGTTTTCGGCTAACGGCCTAAATCGACGGCTGAAGTTCCATCAACCGATATCCTCGGGTAAGGTTTGGTGTTTCATTTTATTTTAATGTTGTAGGGCCCGGATGAGGATGTTCCTTAAATCTAAGGGAAAAATAATTATAAAACTGAATTTGGGTATTTGTAAATACTAATTTGATTACTTAAAATAATATATTTGACTACCAGTAATTATTCGATAGCCTAATGCCCCAATCTTCGAGGACTTTTATTGTATTTAGATATTTATAATTTGATTACCTGATATATTTCATGAATATAAATAAATAAAAAAAGAAAAAATAGTTTTACCATTTTTATATTTCTTTACAAAAATTTATTAGCCGAAAATAAAAACATAAATAAATAAATAAATAAGAATATATTTTTATTAACCCAAAATAAAAACAGAAAAAATAAATTAAAAAAATATTTTTTTTGTTTTTATTTTTCTGAAAATAGACTTAAATGTCCAAAAATAGCATAAGGGCTTGTTTGGAGAAGAATATTTCAGAAATTTTAATTAAGCCGGTCAATCCTAAAACTGAAATTTGGATATAAATGTAATCTATACTTCTATCAAAAGAGAGTCGTGACACATGTCACTATGTAAGTTTTTTGATTTTTTATTTTAAAATAAAGTTTATATATAGAGATGTATTCTTAAATTTTTTAAAAAAATTATACATATGTATTGTGGGAGTTTTATTCCACAACTTACACTCATCTACCAATAAAAAAATCCTTTCTTTATTTTTTAGCTTAAAATTTTAAATGCTTATAATTTTTTAAATCAAGTTTATTTTTAATAAAAAATATATCAAATTAATTTTTATTTCATAATTTTCAACTAGACATCCATATGAATATAATAAATTTGATGGATTTACAATAATGACCGATTGCACAAAAAAAATATATTAGAAAAAATATGAATATTTATTTTCAGTAAAATTAAGTGATGCAAAATAAAAATATATTAACTCATTTATTGCTTACATAAAAAATATATTATGATATTTATTTAATTATAATAACTAAAAATAATAAAACATACACTGCACACACACACATACTAAGACTTAATCACATATTACTTTCGTCCCCAAAATTTGTTCCTACTTTTTTTTCGGTATGTCCAGGAAATTTTTTCATGTAATGGACACTAATTGACTTAACACTCCGCTAATGTGGTACTCTTTCTTGAATTATATTACACCCCATAATACACTCAATAAGTATTTTATTAATATTACGATAATATGATACTCATGTCGAAAATCATCAAAAATAAATTTAGAGATCAAGAAATTATTTTCTAATAAGAATATTTTATGCAGTGCATCGCACCGGAGAACATCTAGTTGTTAGAATAAGAGGGATTTCGATGAGAGTGGGTCTCAAGATAATAGACCCGAAAAAAAAAAGAGAACTTTACACATTTATACAAGTTATACAAATTAATTACAAAAATAAAACAAAAGAATAGTATTTACATGTATAACATATTTCGTCTTCTCATAATAAAAAAAATCTTCACTCACATCCCTGAAAAGTATCCCTCAAAATCAGCCGTAATTTTCTTACTCTCTCTCCTCTCTCTTTCTCCATTTTTCTTTTTCCTTTCTCTGCAACCACACGTTTCTCTACTTTTTCTCTCTTTCCTTACCTTTTTCTTTCCCCACCCCAAATTCTTTTCTCTGCAGATGCGTCCTTCCCCATATCTCTCTCTTATTTTTTTTTTCTTTCTCTGCAAATACATTCGACACTCCAGATTCTCTTCGCTCTAAGTCCTCTTCTCTTCGCTCTAATCCTTGACGTCATTTCGCGAGAAATTCAAGATGGCATCCCGTGGTGCATGCTTTTTGCTGACGACATTGTGTTAGTGGCGGAGTCGAGGAGGGAGGTGAACTCGAAGTTGGAGCTTTGGAGGGCTAAGTTAGAATCTCAGGGCTTGCGTGTGAGCCGGTCTAAGACCGAGTATCTCTTGTGTAACTTTAGTGGTGAGGCCAACGAGGAAGATGTTGAGGTAATGATTGCGGATCAGATCGTACCCCGTACGGATAAGTTCAAGTATTTGGGTTCGATCATTCAGAAGGAAGGTGAGTGTGAAGATGATGTCACGCATCGCATCAAGGCGGGGTGGCTAAGGTGGAGAGCAAGATGTGGGTCCCGTGCGACAAGAAAGTCCCTCTAAAGTTGAAGGGTAAATTTATAGAGCGGCAATCGACTCGCTATGTTGTATGGCTCCGAATGTTGGGCGATGAAGAAGTCGCTTGAGAGCAAGTTGGAAGTGGTGAAATGATAATGTTACGTTGGTCGTGTGTGGTCGCACAATGTTAGATAGAATTGCGAACGGGTTTTCAGAACGCTACTGAAGTGGCGCCCATTTCAGTGAAAGTTAGGGAAGAGAGATTGAGATGGTTTGGCCACGTCCGCAGGAGGCAGGCATCTGCTCCGGTGAGGAGGGTCGAGAGTTTAATGGTTGTCGGGGAGAGGAGGAGAGGCAGACCGAGGAGGACGTGAGAGGAGCAACTGAGATTAGATTTGAAGGCCTTAAACCTTTCCGAGACCATGATTGTTGATAGGTGCGCTTGGAGGCGCCAGTAACACCCCCAATCCGCTCAGGGATATTACACGCCGTAGAACCTCTCCACAAGGATCTACCAGGCTGGTAACAACATAGAACAACTCGACAATGCCTTTAAGGCTAAAATGACTAAGTATACCGATTTGGTCTTTCAATAAATACATACAACTCAAACTCATTACATGCCCACGCAGGGGTCGAATACAACACACTCCCGTACAACGGGAAAGAATATTGCAGCGGAAAATAAACTATAACTAAACCAATGACATCATACGGATCCTCGTGTGATGAGTATCGTTCATCTTTCATTATCCTTCGTGCCGACCCTGTGTTATGCTCCCAAACCTGAATGCAAAAACAGACATCCACCCCCCGAATACTCGGGGGTTAGCAAAACTCCACTGTTTTTCTAGTGCAAGAACAAAGTGCAAATACGAGCCATACAATTCACATTCCACGAATAACAATAACCAGGAATCCTCAAAGATCCAAACGTAACAAAAAGTACTTCCCGAGGCAAGAGTTTGGTAAACATTTCCAAAACTGAAAGATCACGAATAAAGGGAAACAATTTATAAAACAGTTTTAAAGATGCCATCGAGAGTTTTAATAGAAAACAATTTAGGATTATCAAATCCTTCTCATTCCAAAATCAACAGGGTCCTCGACCAGTAGGCGGAAAGCAATTTGCAAGAAAGCCACTCAATCAACACAAACGAGTCTTCACAAATATTTCACTGGTTCTCGACCCAATCCAAATAATATCATCACGAGATCAAACATCTCAACATAACACGGGGTCCTCGACCCAAAACACAGAATGGCACCACAATACAATCAAAGGCACAAACTCTCATTCGACATATCCTGCTCAAGACCCCCGATTAAGTAACCCTCGGAGATTTCGTCAAACCTCCTTGGTTAATTAATCCTGATACCAACGCTTTAAAAACCATTTGAAACAAGCTTTCAAAAACACGAGTCACGGTCTATATCAAGACAAACATTTAAAAGTGAGTTGAAAGAATTTGAGATACGAACATCGTTCGGTAACGGGGTCTTAGCTATCACTCGAATACCCGTAACCAATAAGCCTGCCAGCGCCCATTGCGCACTGCACCGGCGTTCACTCCACTATGTCGGCCGCTCCTTGAACATGTCATCGCGCCGGCGATCACTCCCGCAAGAGCCGCCTTGACACACGCATTATGTAACACCGGCGTTCACCACCCATATGGAGCCGCACATTGCAGCAGACACTGTGCCGGAGTGCACGCCCGCCTCGAGGTTCCGGATATGACGTTTCTCACAACAAGTATCCACATTATTCCAAACATCAAGCACACGGACAAACGTCACAATTATCAAATCAATACACCAATTCACATAATTCATCCGTCAGTCCACGACCACACGGATAAATAACAACACGCACGTCAACCATAACACGACAGAAAGAAACAATATATGTACCCACGCATTATCAAGCGCAACATCAACACTAAATATATCCAAAGGATTCACGTAGTCACTTACAACCCACACAATTTACAAAACACACGCGTTTTGAAAGTGAGCCTTTAACGAGGCTAGCCGAATCTTTTGAAAACTCATTTCAAACAAATAAACAAACACACCAAGACGATCACTAATTATCATATTCACAAAACAAGAATTGTATGGACAAGGTACTTGCCTCGAATAAGAACAACGCGGAGAATCGACCGAAGTAGGTTGACACGAACCGACTACGAATCCGCCGACTCCACCGATCGCCAACTCGCGTTCATAAACTACGAAGGACAATAACAATAATGAAATGAATTCCCTCACACGACTTAAAGTCGTTGAATTCAAAGAACGAATGACGAAAGTTCAAGCGTTTTCCCCAAAACGGCCAAGAACACGATTCGTTCCGTCAAAACCCAAAAACGAAATTCCAAGTTGAAATATGGATATACAATCCATAGAATATGTTTAAAAACATCATTTAACCATAATCGATCCATCAAAAACGGATGAAAAACGAGATCGAGGACAAATCCCCCAAAAAGTCAATTTGAAGGAAATCAAGAAATATACTTCGATTCGACGAAGAACAATGGATTAAATGATGTTAAACACAATAATACTACCAAGATTAATCATACCCATCATGAATTAATAAACAACACGGAACGAATCGGACAAAAATGCAATAACCCCCAAGTTCACGAAATTAGGGTTCTAAGGAAGATTACCTTGATTCGCTGGATCAAAGGATGATAACGGATGATTGATTGATGATATGAACTCAATAACTTCATGGATTTGTTGTCAAACAACATGGCTCCATGGTGATATCACCCTCAGCCGCGGAAGGAAATGAGAAGAAGGGGAAAAATGGCCAAAAACCCGTGTGTAGGACCATAAATAGGCTGCACAGTGTGCCGCGGCCCACCGAGTGTGCCGCGACACGTGCCCAAAAATGGCTCCAGTGGTCGGCAGCAGGTGCCACGGCTCACCTGCAGTGTGCCGCGGCACCCAGATACCTGGTTGGGCCGAAAAATGCCACAGAGTGTGCCGCGGCTCGCCAAAGATGTGCCGCGGCAAGACACTGCAGACGGCCCGCCGGCCGAAGTCGCCGAGCACTATCGGCCGTGACTCGCCGAAGCCGCCGAGCATTACCGGCCGTGACTCGCCGGCCGGCCTGGGCCTGACGCCCGGCCATGACTCGGCCGGGCCAACTCCGACGGCCCGAACGACCCCAAAATCCGAACTCGAATACGAATCGATGATACTGATTACGACGTACTCGCAAAGACGAATCTAAGAGCTAAGAGAACACACAATTCCGACCACCCGAAGGCTCGGAATTCGACAACTAAGTAATTACCCAAAACTTTGGGAAATTATGAAAATGGCCCAAAACGTCCGAAAATCACGATACGCGATCGAAACACCAAACCAAAGCTCGCAACATGAATAATAACATTAAATGAACCTACGAGAAACTCAAACAACAGCTTTGACGAGATTCGCAAGAATCGAACTCAAGTGCGGAAAAGTCGCTAAAAGCTCGGAACTCAACAAAACGATAACGAAACGAACTCGATGACAAAAAGTGCGTAATTAATCATTCTCAAAATGACGAACGGTCATGTGTAGTCACAAACGGACTCGTGCGAAAAAAGAAATTTACCGAAATTCGAAATTGCGGATATTACATTCTACCCTCCTTAAAAGAAGTTTCGTCCCGAAACTTAAAACAAGTATGGGGGGAGAAATATACCCACCAGGAAAACTCGACGAGATACACGAAAACAGGAAACTCGCGCCCAACGGTGAAACGCTGCAAGAAACGCAAAGAGACATACGGCGTGAAAGCACGCTCCACGGCGACCAACACAACGTCGCCGTTAGGGATAATAAAACCAACAAATGACAAGCGTCATCAAACGGATAATATAGCCAAGTCAGTTATCCGACAATCACAAAACACAGCAAACGAAAATCAATATGATTGACCAACCCAACGGTACACCAATCAAAACGCGAGCCAACCGCTGAACAAATACGGAATTCCACCGCCCAAGGGTTGGAAGATCGAAAACGAGACTAATTTCCCGAACTTAAGGGAATTACGAAGGAGCCTGAACGCTCAACAATCACAAAATGAGAACAAAAACCGAACAAACAAACGATCGAGACAACAAAAATCGAACAATCATGTCCGAAACACGAAGGATAATAAAACTCAAACAACAACTCCCAGGATGATCTGGTGAGAACTACGAGACATGCATTCCCATAAGATCCACAGGAAAGGGAATAGCGATTGAAAAGTCACAATGACAAACGAGTAATTCCGAAACAATACCACACTTGTTCAATCAACAAAAGCAAGGGGCAGGACAAGCTCAGAAATGTCAACAAACATAATGAGTCGACAAAGTCGAAAACACAAGAGTTCCAAATCCGATCCACTTCGAAAAAAAAAAGAACTAATAGAACCAAATGATGTCACTTCTGAACAAGGTTCACAAAAATCGAACCAAACTCGGAAAAGTCACAGCGATAACCAGATCGACCCACAACAAGATCACAGCTCATCCGAACGATGAAACCGAAATACAGAACAAGTTCAGACAGTATTAACGAACACGAGCGAGTCGATAGACTGGAGAAAGAGAAAATACCGAAGTCCAAATAGTACGGGCATTACCTCCGACCTCGTCCACGAAATTCACAAAAACAGGAGCAAGGTAACAAGACATTAAACAACCGACACATAACGGAACGATTACCGATGCACACGGCCATACCAAACCAAGATCTAACAGCTCGCACATGCGCGACAACGCATAAATCACCACGAGGCGACAATATTCAACACCAACATCCCACCTCTCACAGAGGGCTAACACAACAAATGTGCGTAAAGCGACTCAACGCCCACACCGCCAATTCGATCATACTCAGGAGCAAACATCATAATGAGAACGCAAACATCATACATACATACCCAGCCCTTAAATGGGAATGGATAGGTTTTAAAAACGAAAACCACCTTTTGAAAATAGTTTGGAAACACCAGTTGATCTTGAGTATCATTTCACAAAAAGTTGAACATACATTATTTTCGAGACTTTGAAAATCATCTTTGCGTTTGAACAAAAATGAGGACACCTTTCTTTCAGCGAAAGACTTTCAGGAATATTTGACCCTCGGGTCTAAGTAAAAGTGTTTCTAAAACATTGAAAATATCTCAAAACATTTTGGTCCTCGAGGTAGAAGAATTTTGAAACATGTTGTGGCACCTTGTATGTACCACGAGAAAATAATTCATTTTAAAAGTACGTCTCGAAATTTATTTTTCTAAGATACTCAAGGTTTTTTAAAGATAATTCAATGGGCTAGAATACCCAAAAATTTCAGGTAATTACATGGAATGTTATAACGCCGTGGGCCCCACGCCAGAACCCACTAGGCTAAAAACCATTTACAAAAACACTAAAAAGGCTGATGACGGTAATATTTCAAAAACTTACAAAAGCCATTTAGAAAATACTAAATACCGTCATAAGAATTTCGCCAAAACGATCAAGGCCATAATGCCACAAACTCGGTTAAGGGAATCGGTTTTCGAAATAAAACTCAGTCGGTAAAATACCGAAAGCCATTACAAAAGAACTCACGCAGAAGATAAAAGAAATGAAGTCAAACATGCACAATCCAGCAACGCTACTCCTCATATGAACGAAATATGAGGGTCAAATAACCACATATCAAGAAATAAAAATCCATAAGAGGATTCCATCAATTAACAAATAATCATACAAATAGCTCGTGTCACACGAGGCACAACACAAAGAAGGGAGACTTACAGTCACAGGTCGCACGAAGATGATGATCGCCCCACGATACTAATCACGACCAACAAACTCAGACGACGCGTCGCGACACGACTTAGTCAGACAAAATCCGACAAGACAAAACTCGACAGACACCACTGACCCGACAGCCTAGGTTTCCACAACCTAAGCTCCGATACCATAAATGTAACACCCCCAATCCGCTCAGGGATATTACACGCCGTAGAACCTCTCCACAAGGATCTACCAGGCTGGTAACAACATAGAACAACTCGACAATGCCTTTAAGGCTAAAATGACTAAGTAGACCGATTTGGTCTTTCAATAAATACATACAACTCAAACTCATTACATGCCCCCGCAGGGGTCGAATACAACACACTCCCGTACAACGGGAAAGAATACTGCAGCGGAAAATAAACTATAACTAAACCAATGACATCATACGGATCCTCGAGTGATGAGTATCGTTCATCTTTCATCATCCTTCGTGCCGACCCTGTGTTATGCTCCCAAACCTGAATGCAAAAACAGACCCACCCCCCGAATACTCGGGGGTTAGCAAAACTCCACTGTTTTGCTAGTGCAAGAACAAAGTGCAAATACGAGCCATACAATTCACATTCCACGAATAACAATAACCAGGAATCCTCAAAGATCCAAACGTAACAAAAAGTACTTCCCGAGGCAAGAGTTTGGTAAACATTTCCAAAACTGAAAGATCACGAATAAAGGGAAACAATTTATAAAACAGTTTTAAAGATGCCATCGAGAGTTTTAATAGAAAACAATTTAGGATTATCAAATCCTTCTCATTCCAAAATCAACAGGGTCCTCGACCAGTAGGCGAAAAGCAATTTGCAAGAAAGCCACTCAATCAACACAAACGAGTCTTCACAAATATTTCCCACGGGGTTCTCGACCCAATCCAAATAATATCATCACGAGATCAAACATCTCAACATAACACGGGGTCCTCGACCCAAAACACAGAATGGCACCACAATACAATCAAAGGCACAAACTCTCATTCGACATATCCTGCTCAAGACTTCGACACTTAACCCTGAGATTTCACAAACCTCCTTGGTTAATTAATCCTGATACCAACGCTTTAAAAACCATTTGAAACAAGCTTTCAAAAACACGAGTCACGGTCTATATCAAGACAAACATTTAAAAGTGAGTTGAAAGAATTTGAGATACGAACATCGTTTCAGAACTGGTCTTAGCTATCACTCGAATACCCGTAACCAATAAGCCTGCCAGGCACCTCCATTGCGCACCTGTGCACCGGCGTTCACTCCACTATGTCGGCCGCTCCTTGAACATGTCACTGCGCCGGCGATCACTCCCGCAAGAGCCGCCCCTTGACACACGCATTATGTAACACCGACGTTCACCACCCATATGGAGCCGCACATTGCAGCGTACACCAGGCCGGAGTGCACGCCCCGCCCTCAGAGGTTCCCGGATATGACGTTTCTCACAACAAGTATCCACATTATTCCAAACATCAAGCACACGGACAAACGTCACAATTATCAAATCAATACACCAATTCACATAATTCATCCGTCAGTCCACGACCACACGGATAAATAACAACACGCACGTCAACCATAACACGACAGAAAGAAACAATATACGTACCCACGCATTATCAAGCGCAACATCAACACTAAACATATCCAAAGGATTCACGTAGTCACTTACAACCCACACAATTTACAAAACACATGCGTTTTGAAAGTGAGCCTTTAACGAGGCTAGCCGAATCTTTTGAAAACTCATTTCAAACAAATAAACAAACACACCAATACGATCACTAATTATCATATTCACAAAACAAGAATTGTATGGACAAGGTACTTGCCTCGAATAAGAACAACGCGGAGAATCGACCGAAGTAGGTTGACACGAACCGACTACGAACCCACCGACTCCACCGATCGCCACCTCGCGTTCATAAACTACGAAGGACAATAACAATAATGAAATGAATTCCCTCACACGACTTAAAGTCGTTGAATTCAAAAAACGAATGACGAAAGTTCAAGCGTTTTCCCCAAAACGGCCAAGAACACGATTCGTTCCGTCAAAACCCGAAAACGGAATTCCAAGTTGAAATATGGATATACAATCCATAGAATATGTTTAAAAACATCATTTAACCATAATAGATCCATCAAAAACGGATGAAAAACGAGATCGAGGACAAATCCCCCAAAAAGTCAATTTGAAGGAAATCAAGAAATATACTTCGATTCGACGAAGAACAATGGATTAAATGATGTTAAACACAATAATACTACCAAGATTAATCATACCCATCATGAATTAATCAACAACACGGAACGAATCGGACAAAAATGCAAAAACCCCCAAATTCACGAAATTAGGGTTCTAAGGAAGATTACCTTGATTCGCTGGATCAAAGGATGATAACGGATGATTGATTGATGATATGAACTCAATAACTTCATGGATTTGTTGTTAAACAACATGGCTCCATGGTGATATCACCCTCACCATGAAGGAAATGAGAAGAAGGGGAAAATGGCCAAAACCCCTGCGGCAGACCATAAATAAGCCGCACAGTTGTGCCGCTGGCCCAATGAGTGTGCCGCGGCACAGCCCAAAATGGCTCCAGTGGTCGGCAGGTGCCGCTGCGGCCCGGTGTGTGCCGCGGCACTGCAGACACTGGGGCCGAAAAATGCCACAGGGTGTCGCGTTCGCCACAAGATGTGCCGCAAGACACAGACGGCCTGCCGGCCAGAAGCTGCCGAGCACTACCGGCCGTGACTCGGCCAGAAGCTGCCGAGCACTACCGGCCGTGACTCGGCCAGTGCCGGCCTGGGCCCAGATTGCCCGGCCATGACTCGGCCGGGGCCAACTCCGACGGCCCGAACGACCCCAAAACCCGAACCTAGATACGAATCGATGATACGGTTACGACGTACTCGCAAAGACGAATCTAAGAGCTAAGAGAACACACAATTCCGACCACCCGAAGGCTCGGAATTCGACAACGGAAGTAATTACCCAAAACTTTGGGAAATTATGAAAATGGCCCAAAACGTCCGAAAATCACGATACGCGATCGAAACACCAAACCAAAGCTCGCAACATGAATAATAACATTAAATGAACCTACGAGAAACTCGAAACAACAGTTTCGGACGAGATTCGCAAGAATCGAACTCAAGTGCGGAAAAGTCGTTAAAAAGCTTGGAACTCAACAAAACGATACCGAAACGAACTCGGATGACAAAAAGTGCAGAATTAATCATTCTCGAAATGACGAAACGGTCATGAGCGAGTCGTCAAAACGGACTCCGGGCGAAAAAAAGAAATTTACCGAAATTCGAAATTGCGGATATTACAAGATCAGAGTTGTGGATTCTTTTGTAGGGAGCGGTGCTGTAGTTGAGAGCCTCAGGGTTGGGTTGTCTCGGTTAGCTTTGACCTAGAGCATTGCATTTTTACTTTTATTGTATATTTTATCCTATTGTCTTTGCGTGTGGTGTATTTTTGACAGGGAGCTGTGCGCAGAGCCAACCTCTCTTTTGTTAGAGCAGCGTTCATCGGGAGTGAAGTAGCCAAATTCCGCTTAGGTAAGTCCCATGTGGATCAAGCCATGGGCTCAGGTATGGTCTCGAGCTTTTTCGAATCATATGTTTTCCTTTGTATTTATCACACAAGATTCTCCGCGCACTGTTCGTGGGTCTTCACGGAAACAACCTCCCTACCGTAATAAGTAGGGGCATGGTCTGCGTACATCTTACCCTCCCTAGACCCTGCTCTGAGCGGGATATACTGGGTATGTTTGGTTTGGTTTGGTTTGGTTTTCTCCCCAAATAAATCCTCCAATCTTTATAGATACGTCCCCGCTGCAGATTTAGTTGGTTTGATTTAGTGAAAATATAGAAAATATTTTAGTTGGATAATTGCAAGTAGTTATTTGGTTACTTGAATATTAGATTTCGATACCAATTAATCTTGCACGTTAATTTGTTTTATATTTAACAATAAAAATTGAATGTACAAAACTATGGATACTATCAAGTATTATTTGATTACCTAAAATTGTATTTGGATACTAGTTAATGTTGCTCGTTAATTTTTTATATTAAAAATTAAAAGCATATGTGACTATGTATACCATTTACTCTTGTCTATAATTTTTTTTTGTATATTTGCAATGAAATTGTAGGTACAAAACTATAGATATCAAGTATTATTTGATCACCTAAACATTTGAATATTAGATATTTTGCCTATTTATTTTATTTAATAATAAAAAAAATACAAAAAAATGTGAATATTATTTATTATTATTTTTGAGTTTTTAAAATTTGCAATGTTAAAAATAATCATGTGAATACTTGAAAGTAATAACTTAGTTATGATACTATTGCATTGGTTACCAATTATTTCTACTCATATATTCGTTTATATTTCACAATGAAAAATAATAAAAATATATTTGGATACCTTTACATATTTATTGTTATTTATTCGCAAAAATAATAGTATCTTTTGTTTTATAAATGGATCACCAGAAATTAATTCTCATGAACCCAGCATGAAGTAACCATATATATTAATTTAGGTTTTCAATCATAGTTCGTTTGGTATCCAATTGCAATACCACACGAACATCAAAATATTTTTAATAATTAAAAAATGCGTCATTTGAGTATCCATTCTAATCGAGTAACACCTAAATTCTCAGATTTGAAATTAGGGTTTTCAATTTTTACCCCCAACCAGCCGTCTTGCTGCTGCCAGCCAGTCGTCGCTTTATACACGACGGCTTTATACTCCGCAGCCATAAACCAGCACGAGAGAAAAGCCCGGATACCGAACAGACTTATGGAATTCTGTCCAGCGAATTGCCTTCTCCGGCCCTTTCACGTCGCCGCGCATTCTGCCTTGTCCGCAGGACACTATGCATGTCCATTGCTAATTGAAAGCGAGGCCCCGATCCTTTTACCGTCCACGACGAACAATTGGGTTCGAAATCCAGGTTTTCAAAGTCCAATTTTTCTTAGAAAGCATATCTGCGTTTTTTATTTTCAAAACTTAATTAAAATAAATCTACAAAGTTTAAGAATTTCTACAGATGTGTGTAGGCATGAGGTTTTAAAGAAAAATTGAGAAATAAAGAGAAAGGGAGAGGACAGATAAAGAGAGAGAGGGAGCAGGGAGGATAAAGAGAGGGAGGGAGGACTAGAGGGAGACAAAACCTAAAGCAAATAAAGACGAATCATGAAGGGGGAGTGTATGTATATATAAATATGTAATTAAAATGCACATATTCGTTATTTGTGTAATTATTTTTTAATGATGTTATTACTGTAATATTTAAATAAAATGTATTAGTTGCTCAAAAAAAAAAGTTTGATGGTAGTGACTCTAAATATGGGCCCAATTGCATTGGGCCTGCAGTTGATACTGAATACTAATGAACGGAAGACTGTCATGTCATACACTACACTCGTACCAAGAACAGAGGTCAGAGGTGAAGAAAGGGGAATTAGGGCTAAAATTTACGCACACACTAATTTTGATTGCAAGAAATTGGTCAGTCATTTCTTCCCCTTTCATTTTTATCCACACTATGTCTCTATTCATACGCAAAAGTGCAATACTCCATTGTCTGAATCACAATCTCCATTTACCCAAAATCCATTTTCCTGAGCTGAATTTATGTTCCCCGGCATCGACGATCGCATCGAAACCCTGCTCCGAAACCGCAAACCACGACTCGTTTGCTGTCAACTACCTCATCAACGTACACGGATTTTCTCGGGCCTCAGCTCTGAGAGCTTCCAAGGTAGTTCATATCAAATCGTCTGGAAACCCCGATGCTGTTATTGCACTTTTCAAGAGTTTTGGTCTAAACGATTCATTTATCTCGAGCATATTCAGAAAACGCCCCATTTTTGTTCAGTTCACGACGGAGAATCTCTTGCAGAAGATTGAGTTTTTCAAATCGTTAGGGTTTCGAAATTCTGATATTCCCCGGGTTTTAGCTGCTGGAGATTTGCTGCTCGCCAGCTTGAAAACAAGAATCATCCCTACTTATGATTTTCTTAAGCGTTTATTAGTTTCGGACGATTTGCTGAAATGTATTACGGGGTATCCTACTATCTTGACTAGCAATGTGCTGGCTTCCAACGTGGAGATTCTACGCCACGCGGGGGTGCCCGAGAAAAATATTGCTTTTATGGTGAGACGGAACCCTAGGGCTATCTTAGTGTCGCCTGGTAGATTTAGAGAGGCTGTGACTCGTGTCGAAGAAATCGGATTTAACCCTCTCACAAGTAGCTTTGTGAAAGGGGTATGGGCATTGAATTTGTCCAAATTGATTTGGGAGGAGAAAATGAAGGAATATAAGAGATGGGGTATGTCCGAGGATGAGGTTCTGGCTTCTTTTAGGAAGTATCCGTGGTGTATGTTGATGTCGGCAGATAAGATTAGGAGGGTTTTTGAGCTTCTGGTAAATGAGATGGGATGTAGTTGTTCGGTCGTGATATCTAGACCCGCTATTGTTTCACTTAGCATTGAGAAGAAACTGGTTCCAAGGTGTGAGGTCTATCGGTCTCTGATGTCGAAAGATTTGGTCAAAGGAAGTTGCTTGGGATATATGTTGGTATGCACGGAGCAAACGTTTCTAAAGAAGTATGTGGACGCTTATAAGGAGGCAGCTCCTGAGCTCTTGAAGTTGTATCATGAAAAGTTGGGTCTTCCGAAGAAAGGGAATCGTGTCAACTCACAAGGTTGATTACAAAAAGTATTCTGGGAATTTAGCCTAATTCCGATAAGTCCATTGAGATTTGTTTCCGTTTTACAACTTGCACCTTTAGATGGTCATTTTTAAATTAAATAACAACTTTTTTTTTTTTTTTTTTAAATTTTGAAAAATGTGTGGAGATTTTGTAACTAGGCTAAACTTATTGTTTGTAATAATCCTTGTAACAATGGCTAGAGAAGGGCATGCAGATGGCGGAAATCATTTATATTCTTGGTGTATCAGATGAAATTTTTGCTTGACAAGAGCACCTATAAGTATAACTTGCTCCAAGTATAGTCTTTGCTTCAGATATACGACGAGAAACTGTTGGTTGTCTTATGCATTTTGTGTTTCTGTGTTTTTTTATGACAGTACGGGTTGAATTAATTTGTGCGGCGCATTCTTAGCCGAGAGTGGAGACTGGTGAAAGTATTCTAATTATGATCTGGATTAAGATGCATGTCTTAGGAGCATGATAGGGGGGAAGGGGCTATACAGGAAAGGTAATTTAAAAACCAGAATATAGCCGATATTTTTATATTCATACTTCTTTTTTTTGCATTTTTACTGTGGCTTTATCTGTTTTAGTTTAACTGTGATACGCGTATGTGTTGATATATCTCGTCACGGATGGGTGAAGAATCGAAGTAATATATGGCTTATGACTGGCATTATTTGTATATGAATTATGTTTGTACTTGTTAAGTTAGTGGAATAGGTTTTTGTTGTTCTCATGATGAGAGGTAATATGAGCTGATACCAACACCATCATTTAGAAGTAGAACATTGCCACATCAATAAAAACTCAATAAACAAACTGCTTCTTATTAATGAAACTCATGATCACAATGACATTTAACCATTTAAGAAACTATGAAATTTCTTTAATCCAAGCAAACCAATCCGCTTTCGTGAATCTTGTGGTCATATTCAGTTTGCGCTCGGGGATGGAGCTTCTGCTGGAGGATGAACATGGTGGCCGCCGTGGTGGTGGTGGTGGCCGCCGTGCTGGTGGTGGCCCCCATGGCGGTGGTGGCCGCCGTGGGGTGGCGGAGCATGGTGGTGGGGTCCGCCATGGGGTGACGGAGCATGGTGGTGGAGGTGGCCGCCATGAGGTGACGGAGCATGGTGGTGGTGGTGGTGGCCGCCATGGTGGTGGTTGTGGTCGTGAGGGGACGGAGCAAGATTGTCCACACCTAGAGCGAGGAAGGGTGTGGTGAGAAGCAAGAGCCCTAAAACCAACATAAGAGAGTATACTCTTGACATTTTTGATTATCTTTGAGCTTCTTGTGATGTTTTTGAGCTTCTTGTGATGGCGAAGGATGAACAGAGACAAATACCCTTTTATAGAAGGGTGGGGGTGGGGTGGGGGTGGGGGTTCAAATAGAATTTAAGGAATAAACTTCAAATCATGCATTTAGTCAATATTTTTCCTTGTTGGCATAAAATCTAAATTAAATTAATGTTTTTTTTTTCTTTTTTGGAAATTTTGACTTGGTATTTTTTTTTAAATCTCATGATTGTAGTAAATAAATTGCCGTTTCAGAATGCATTTGTATAGGGTAAACAAGAATAAGACCAATTTAGTATGAAATTTAGTAAAAGATCGACTTTGAATTTTTTTATTTCCTAAAATTTTACTCGTCAAGACTACTGTAAATTCGATTATATTTTTTATAGTATTGCAGTAATTATTCATTCCATATTGAGTGTTGCAGTAACTATTCATTCCACAAAGAGTACTACACTTGCTCGAATGTAATGTACGCATAATGTTATTGAATCATTAGAATAAAAATTAAATCAATCTTCATGATTTTCATAATCTAAATTCAAAATAATCGGTAATTTGAATACTGTTTTTTTTTTTTTTTTTTTTAAGGATGATTGTCCCTCTGTCCTGAGTACCTCCTTGAGGTTCTGTTTCATCTCCGGTCTAGAGGTCAGTTTTTCAGCATGACTTGTTTGTCTCATGGTTAATAGTTTTATCTCTGGACACAGGTCTTGAGTAACCATGTCTTTTTCTTTTTCCCCATCTTGTTCACGATGAAAGAAAATTGATTTGTTCCCTTGGCTTTTGTTAGTTTCAAATGGAGGCATGGAAATCGTTAAGGGGTTGATGACAAGTGAACTAGGATAAAAGAAGATCATGGCATCTATTAGATAGGTTAATATCAGATATGACTTTAGAAAATTAATAGATTAGAAGTCGTTGAGGGATTACAATATATTGAATTTTATAAAGAATATGATCACCGCTATGTAATCAATCGATCGATGACCTTAACTAATAAATAAAGAAGGATTTTTTTATGTATCGATCAAATATTTACACATTAATTACATATGTTTAACGTAAAGAAAATAATTACAAAAATGACGCATTAGATATGTGTAATTAGTATTCGTTGAGATAATGAGTTTGAATACCAGGTATTTTGTAACTCAATGTCCCAATATCCAGTGAAGTATATTAACAAATAACAATTTGTTACTTGAATATTACACTGAATATCAATTTAAGTCGTGATTCTTGTAACCATTTTAGTGTTGTAATATTTATTTAATAATTTTATATTAAATAGTATAATTCAGGGTCTATTACCTTGAGGACCCTGCAGGAGACGTCACTCTCATCGAATCCCATCTTACTCTAACAATTACATTTAGGTCCAAATTTCAGTTTTAGGGTTGACCAACTTAATTAAAACTTCTGAAATATTATTCTCAAAAGTCTTTATGCTATTTGGACATTCAGGTCCATTTTGAGAAAAAAAAATACTTTATTTATTTATTTTTTCTGTTTTTATTTCGTGTTAATAAAAATATATTTTTTTCGGTTAGTAAAATTTGTTAAAAACAACTATTTTAAAAGAAAAATAAAAATGGTAAACCTATTTTTTTTATTTTTTTTATTTCTATATTTATTCTTTGTCAATAATTTTTTTAAAAAAAAAACATGTCAAGAAATAGAAAAACGAAAAAAATATTCCTTTATTTTTTGTTTTTATTTCGTGTTAATAAAAATATACTCTTTTATTTATTAGAACATAACTAGTGAGTTATCCAGAATCCAGATGTTATTGTTTTTTTAACAGGGATCCAGATATAATTAGAACATCTAGCAAGAGGTACAGATGTAATGCACCCTATAATTCATCTAATAATTCACCGTATCCAGTTGCTTTATTGATTGTGCATATTATTTGGCAAATTATATTTGATAAATAACGGTTAGTTATTGACTGTTTTATATAAAATTTCAAAATCAATCCAAAAAATGGCTCTCAGTTAGGAGAGTATATTCAATTCATACTTTTAAAGACTTTTAATGAATTATAAAATTTATATGTATTCAATTCAGACTTTCAAAAGTCTTTAAAAATCTAATAGTATTCGAGTAGGATTTTAAAAAGTCATTACAAATTTAATGGTATTCAAAAGTATCAAGACTTTTAAAGATTTTATTAATTCCCTCACTTTGTGGCTTTCTTAGAGTTTAGGTATAAATAGAAGTCATTGCAAATCTCATCAAAAAAAAATGAGATTTCTGAAGGAGCCGATGAAAGGAGCTGACAAAAAAAAGCAATCACAAGGTAAACTTTTCTCCCTTCAATATTACGGTTCTCACACACACACACACACACACACACACACACACATATATATATATATATAGTGGGGTTAGTCTAAAAAGTCTCTTATAATAAAAAGCGTAGGAAGGATTGTGGGAGTGACATGTGTCACCTTGCCATATCATCATGCCACATCATATGACACATCATATGACATGTGGCACCCCCACCCCCCACCCAAACCTCCCCCCCCCCCCCACGACCCCCACGAAAAAAAATTTTCCCGCCAAAAAAAATAAATTTGGGGTCAAATTTTTTTTACCCCGCTAAAAATAAGTATGATGCACCATTTTTTTGGTGCATCATAGTTATAATTTTTGGTGCATCACACTAATAAGTTTTACTGCATCACAGTTATAAGTTACTGCATCATAGTTAACAGTTAAGTACATCAACTATGATGCAGTAACTTATAACCTTAATGCACTAAATCATAATTGTGATGCATTAACTTTATAACTGTGATACAGTAATAATAAGTTTTACTGCATCGCAGTTATAAGTTACTGCATCATAGTTAATAGTTAAGTGCATCAACTATGATGCAGTAACTTATAACCTTAATGCACTAAATCATAATTGTGATGCAGTAGCTTTATAACTGTGATGCAGTAATAATTTTTGGCGGGAAAATTTTGGCGGGGAAAAAGAATTTTTTTTTTTTTTTTGCCCCAAAATTTTTTTTTTTTTTGGCGGGGGAAAAAGAAATTTTTTTTTTTGCCCCAAAAGAAAAAAATTTTTGGTGGGAATTTTTTTTTTCAGGGGGGTGGGGGTGACACATGTCATATGATGTGTCATATGATGTGGAATGAGGATGACACATGTCACTCCCACAATCCTTCCTACACTTTTTATTATAAGAGACTTTTTATTTTAACCCATACATATATATATATAGGAAATAGATCATATGAAAACTAATTACCTTGTGAAATCTAGAAACTTTTATAGGCCATTGATATTAGTGATCTAATGGCTGTAGATGAATAGAATTATATGCATTTATATATTTTTTTTATTGCATTACTTTTTGGATATACAAGCGACCAACTTGATGCAACAAATAATAACAAATATGCAATGAAATTACTTAATAATGCAATTAGTTTCTAGATTTCACCATTAAGGGTGTTTCCACCATAGTCAATCCCTATATATATATATATATATATATATATATATATATATATATATATATATATATATATATATATATATATATACCCGGCACTTCATCAGAAGTCTGGAAGGCGGCGCCTAAACTAGTCGGATTTGCTTGAATCGATACGCTTATCGGACTTCTCTGTCTATTCCATTGCTTTTGTTGCATACTCTTCCCCCGGCCCAGTAGTGGAGCTTGACCCTCGCCCTACGCCGATTGAGATCTTTCCTTGTGCAGTACAGGTAAATTTATTTATATATATATATACATATATATATATATATAGGGATTGACTATGGTGGAAACGCCCTTAATGGTGAAATCTAGAAACTAATTGCATTATTAAGTAATTTCATTGCATATTTGTTATTATTTGTTGCATCAAGCTGGTCGCTAGTATATGCAACAAGTAATGTAATAAAAAAAATACATAAATGCATATAATTCTATTTATCTACAACTTTTAGATCACTAATATCAATGGCCTATAAAAGTTTCTAGATTTCACACGGTAATTAGTTTTCATATGATATATATATATATATATATATATATATATGGATTGACTATGGTGGAAACGCCCTTAATGGTGAAATCTAGAAACCAATTGCATTATTAAGTAATTTCATTGCATATTTGTTATTATTTGTTGCATCAAGCTGGTCGCTAGTATATGCAACAAATAATGCAATAAAACAAATACATAAATGCATATAATTCTACTCATCTATAGCCATTAGATCACTAATATCAATGGCCTACAAAAGTTTCTAGATTTCACAAGGTAATTAGTTTTCATATGATCTATTTCATATATATATATATATATATTAATCTGAAGCACAGTACACATGTTGATTTGGGTTTTTAATAAGCTTTGTATATGTTAATCGGAAGCACAATAGATTTTTTATTGGGGTTTGCTTATATTAATCGGAAACGCGGTAGATCGATATATTTTATTTTTGTTTTTATGGTTAGTAATAAATTTATATATTGACACAGATATAATTATAATGGGAGATTCACAACAAAATGGGAAGAAAAAGATTTATGACAAATGGTCAATTGAAGAGAGTAATGTGTTGCGACTTATGGTTGATGCGGCGAATTTAGGATGGCGTGATAACAGTGGTGTCCTTTCTAAACTAACAACTGAAGAAAAAACACTTCCAGTATTAAACTCACAACTTGGATGTCAAAAGACACATGGTCAGTACTTAAGCCGGCTAAAATATTTCAAAAAACAATGGTTATCTTACTCCACGCTTCTCCGGTTTAGCTCCGGTTTTGGGTTTGACTCAACTACAAAGAAATCCACTGCCCCGGATGAAGTATGGGACGAATACCTAAAGGTGAGAGTCCTCAAATTTATGCTTGTTTAATTTACTTATCTATAAGATAAAAAAATTTTGGTTTTAACATAACAAAATTTAAAACCTCTTAATGATTATAGGCACACCCCGGGGATGTTAGCTTGCGTTATGGAACTTTTAATGATTATGAAGACTTGGAAATTGTATTTGGCAATGGTGTTGCCATAGGGAAAAATTCTATTGGGTTACGGAGTGGTACGGATGCAAGTACATTACAATCCGGAGCCGATGAAGATAATGAAATTCACATAGAAGACATCCCCTATGATGTTGTAGCGGTGTATTTGTAAGACCAACTATAAATGATCCATTACTGTTTAGCTCCACTACGCCTACAACGCCATTAGGGTCCACTGAAGATTTAGATGCTCCTGTTCGAAATCGAGATAAAAGGTGTAGAACTGAGTATGAAGGATATCCTAGTATAAATGGAACTGCTCCAAACGGCATAATTGACCAACTTAATAAACTCACTACTACTTTTCAAGGAGTTTATGGTTTGTTGGAGAAAAGAGATAGCCTATTGGAGAAAAGAGAAAGAGATAGGTCCTATACAAGTTGGGATGTATCAAAGAGATTCCAAATTTGGATGTGTTGTGCGGCGATTTATACGCCTCGATGGCGATCGGCATAATGGTCGGAATCCAGTTAAAGAAGATAGATGATGGGCGAGCGCCTAGCGGTCGACGTCCAAGGCGATCGTCTATTGGCATCTGGCGATCGCCTCTAATGGCCGACTGGAGACGATCGTCCCGTGCCACGTACGAATCCGACACCCGTCAAAGCCTTCGAAGAACGAATCTCGGGTGAAGACCCATGTGCAGATCCGCAAAATACGCCACAGGATAAGGCCCTTTGACCCCAACCTGTCACCATCTTCTCACCTACCGACAGACCCGCCGAAAGGTGCGAAGTGGGACCTCCCGAGATAGCGACTTGGGACGCGTGCAGGCTTCTCATTGGCTCGCGCATCTGGATGCCAGCAACAGCCGCGGACTTTAAGAAAACAGTCCCACGTGCTGGGACGATCGCCCACCTTATTTTAATATAGGAAACGGCGGTCGCCCGCGATGGACAGGGAGAACCTAGCAACCTCTTCTCCTATAAATAGAAGGCCTTCGGTAGCGGCCAAAAGACAGTGAAAATCGTGAACAAAAGCACAGAACGTCAAAGGCAAACTATACAGAGATCTCTCCATCTTTGTAACAAGAACTCACAGAGCTTCAACTCTGGTTCTTCCGACAATCTTCAGCACTCGATAGCTAAGATAACTAGAGTCCTTACACTCATTGTAATTGTACTCTAACATTAATATCTGTACTCACTAGTATTCATATTAATAACATCTCGCGAGAGCATTCAAGCCCGGGACTAACAACCCCGGCAAATCTTGTGTTATTTATTTCCTCACGTACGTGCTCTCGCACTTTGTTTGTTACTCGTCCATTCCAGCATATCATCTCCGGATAATATTTTGGGTAACAACAGGATGAAAGGACTCGAATGAAAGCATTTAACATGCTTGACACCAAGACATTGAAAAATGGTTTCTTGAAGATGGATCCTCAAGAACGAGCAAATTGGATATTCGATAAATTGTAAGGAAACTAGTTGTTTGTGTTATATTTTGATATAATACTTTTTAGAAAACTCGGTCTTTAAGTTATGTTTCATATTATTGAGTTTGAACTATTATGTTAAGATTATCATTGTTTGGTATCACTACTGCTTCAGACTCGAGCTTATGTTTTTGCTTTTCTCGCTTTAAACAGTAGCATTTAATTACTTACTTGGAAGTTGATAGCTCTTGGGCTCTGGCTCCTGACTCCGTGCGTTTTATTGCCTTGTTTTTGCTTTAGTGCAATTAACTCTTTCTCCTTCACATTTTTATTTCAATGAAGGAGCTGATATTATATTAAAAAAATAAAAAATAAAATAAATAAATAAAAAGGAGTACAGAGAAATGTAACTTATAATTTTGTTTGAAAATATATGCAAGCTAGCTAGCATATAAGTATGCTTAGTATAGTTGAAATTCTTGTCTTCTTTGTATACATAATAGGTATGCCGGCTCTATATATAAGGGTATGACCTCTATAAGTTTCAATCACAACAATATGATACAATTACCTACATACTTTTACAATTGTGTTCCTGAAATAATAGAAAAGACGCGAAGAGAGGAAGAAATATGGAATGAGGAGATGGATGAAGAAGAAGTAGAGGATGAAATAGAAGATGAAATAGAAGGAGAACTTTATGATTTAGTGAAGTATTTGTTAACGGAAATTGAAGCGTTAATGGTTGTGTTAAGAGAGATCATGGTTGTCCCTCGACGTATTGAACATCCTCTTCCTCGACGACCGGTTACTAATATTGGATATCGATATATACAAAATGTATTGAGAGAAGACCCAAAAAGTTTCGAGCGTCACATAGAATGTATCCGTCCGTATTCTTAAAGTTGTGCACTATCTTGAGGGAGCAAACTCCTTTGAAAGACACAAGATATATTTGTGTTGAGGAAATGTTAGCAATATTTTTGCTCATCGTCGGTCATAATGATCGATATTGTAATGTTCATCAAAGGTTTGTTCGATCACACTTTACTACAAGTCAAAATTTCTACAAAGTTTTGAAGGCCTTGAATGGTATATCACCACAAATGATGGTCAAACCTGGAGGTGTGCCCACAAAAATTCGGGATAGTACAAGGTTTTATCCTTATTTTAAGGTACGTTTATTTATTTTTCTTAAACATATATGATTATAACATATACTATTTAAATAATAATAATATATGACATATATCTTTTGTACCATTATTTGACAGAATATTTGTTTTATATTAGGACTGTATCGGCGCTATCGATGGAACTCATATTCCAGCCATGATAAAAGGTCGACATGTGAGCAGCTTTCGTAATCGTCATGGTATTAAAACTCAAAATGTTTTGGCTGCTTGCAACTTCGAATTAGAATTCATATATGTGCTTAGTGGTTGGGAAGGTTCAGCACATGATGCAAGATTATTAATGTTAGGAGTATGCCCTCGAATGCCACTCAGAGGATGTTGAGTGAGGGCATTGTACTTGTAATTATGTAAATCATTTATATACGGCAATGGATGTTTTTATTTACTGGTAGTTACTGGCATTCTTAACTCGTAAATATACATATAGAAACTAGTCCGTGTATTTGAGAGCAAAATGTTCCACTCCTTATTGGATAAGGGGGTTGGCACTGGAAAGGTTATAGCTCAAATACTTAATCGTTCGCAAGTCGATAAAACTTGACTGGGCGTTAAGTTTATGTGAAGACTTATATGACGTGTTCTTTGACAAAGAGAGTGCCTGTCGAACACTAATGATTAGTCGGAGCACACGTTATGCAACACCCCCGATATATTTAGGAATTTACAGCGCCGTAAATCCTTTACATAAGAATTTACAAGGCTGAATAAATGAAACGACAATAACAGATACTAAATTATGAAATCACTGAAATAAAATACGACAGTTCTGGTTCAATATCGAGAATACAAATATCCAAATGAAGAATATTAATACATCGCTGAAATCAAAATATCACAAATTACGACGTACTCGAGTACTTATTAAAATAACCAACAACAGACAATAAACTCGGCCGGAACATCACTCTGCACCCTCGTCGTCATGCAGCTCCAGTGGTTGTTTCCCCACTCTTCTGGATCCTGAACATAAACAAATATTCACCCCCGAAGGGGTTAGCACAACGATGCTAGTACAAGTACGATAATCATACAACAGTGATGTAATCAACAATCATCATAACAAGTTTCTCCAACGAGAAATAACAACAACACATATCACATCATAACAGTCTCAACATACTGATGGTATTCCAATGATCCAACAAGACACAAACTATAGATTCCCATGATGATCCCGCTTGACCAACGCATGGTGGAACTACTGTCCAACGATCCAAAAGACACTGACTATAGATTCCCATGATGATTCCCGTCGGATCAACGCATGGTGGACAATTAATCACAACACATGTACATAATACAATCACAATATTACTGACATAATATAAACAATTCTAATTAAAGTACTTGCCTCGATTCTATGACAAGAATAAAGCTTCCACGAATATCAAAACACTCGAAGGTCGTCCTCTTCGATCAATCACATTGCTAAGCTCGAACCTTAACAAAATAAATAATATAGAATTCATCTCAAGTCGAACGAACATCTAACAATCTAAATTACAGTCGGAAGTTCATAATACGTAATCTGCTTGGCTTGCTTAACGCACTCTACGTATCCTATGTAGCGTACGTTAGGGCTACTCGTTTGCGCACGTAAACAACAAAGTCTAGCGTACGCTATATAAGTATTGGCAGTCCCTCTCTGATCAGTCGACTGACTTCTCTGATGATTTTAACATACGTTACGTACTAAACATTGCGTACGTTAATTAAGCCTGATAGCGTACGTTAATCTACATAGCTTAGCGTACGCTAAGCGTGCATGGCAGTTTCACTTCTGGGCAGATGACTGTTCTAGCGGTGATGAAACTTACGAACTCCTCAGTGATTTACGTACGTTACTCGTCTACATATCATAAACTTATGAATAATCTTACGGATTCAATCATCTTTGAATTCAAGGAAATGAATATCATCACAACTCTTATATTCAATCTCGATTATCATTCTCATTTGAAGTTCGGTGATCTCAGGTTGATGCACTAGATTCCATTACCATTATCCCATTCAGACTTCATCTTAAAGGTGAACTAACGATCCTAATGAAAAGATACAACCTAAGATGATTCTTTCTTAAGTCCTTATAACAAAAGTGATATCAACTCCAAGTTTACGATCAATATGGCAACGTTAATCATACGGATAATCAACCTCAGAATATTCCTCTCATCATTTGACGTACTAGGATTCCAACTACGATGTTTTTAACGACGATATCATAAGCATAATCATTTCGACTTCTAAACATGATGTTTGTTTGAATAATTCATCAATGGAACTCAATATCTTGGTAGCATGATCATCGTATTTTCAATATCACGAATCTAAGGCTGGATAGAATTAACATACCTTAAGATGAAGAAAACACCGAGTCAAAAAGGTAGAATCCAACTCCGGGAATGTCAATCCAAGGTGCTTCTCCACTTCAACGATCAATCACAAGTGACATCCAATCTCCAATGATCAAGTAGAGGTGGTCTATGTGTGTTTAAGGAAGATATGAGGCTCTCTGGTCTCTCAAGAACGAAGGACAAGTGAAGAGAATGTAAACCAAGTAAAATGGGGTGCTGTCCCTTTATAACATTTTTGTTCGTATGTTATTTAGCGCACGCTAACAAGCGTTGATTCCAAATCTGTCCAGGTTCGCCCGCGGGAATCTTATCCGGACCCATGTCCGGCTGGCGCATGTGCTAGCCGCCTACCTCAATAATTGACTGCCTAACGCACGCAATTCTTCATTCGCAGCGTGCGCTAGTTTTAGCCGATAACGCACGTTAAGCTACATTCTTAGCGTGCGTTATCACGAGTTTGCATGAGAAAATTTGTATGATGCTATACTCATGTACAAAGATACAAATGTGAGAAATATCATACTCCAATTATCGATATCACGATTCCGAATAATACATGGCTCAAATACAAATGAAATACTCAATAATAAATCCGGATATTACATACTCTCCTACTAAAAAGGAGTTTCGTCCCGAAACTCAAGACAAAAATAACTCTGGATATCTGGACTCCATGCTATCTTCCGTTTCCCAAGTGGCTTCTTCCACTCCGTGGTGTGACCACTGAACTTTGACCAAAGCGATTGGTTTGTTCCTCAACTGCTTAACTCGACTCTCGAGTATCCTGACCGGTCTTTCTTCAAATGTTCCATCCTGAGCGATTTCGATCTCGCCGAAATCAATGACATGACTAGGATCCGGTATATATCTCCGTAACTGGGATATGTGGAACACGTTATGAACATGGCTCAATGATGGCGGTAATGCTAATCTGTATGTCAACTCTACAACTCTCTCAAGAATCTCGAATGGTCCGATATATCTCGGACTCAGCTTTCCTTTTCTCCCAAAACGAAAGATTCCCAGAGTAGGAGAAACTTTTAAAAGTACGTGATCTCCAATACTAAACTCTAATGGACGACGACATACATCTGCATAAGATTTTTGTCGACTCTGGGTGGTCAACAGCCTTTCGCGAATCAAGGCTATCTTTTCTCGTGTCTGAACAATCAATTCTGGTTCCGTTCCGATCAAGTCTGATGAATCGTCCCAACACAGGGGCGATCTGCATATTCTCCCGTATAAGGCCTCAAACGGTGCCATCTTAATGGAAGCATGCCAGCTATTGTTGTATGTGAATTCAATCAACGGCAGATGAATTTCCCAATTATTTGACCAATCTAAGGCACAGGCCCTCAGCATGTCTTCCACCGTTTGAATAGTCCTCTCGGATTGTCCGTTTGTCTGCGGGTGATAAGTTGTGCTGAAGTTCAATTCGGTCCCAAGGCCTTATGAACTGCTTTCCAAAAATGCGATACAAAACGACCGTCTCGGTCAGAAATAATAGTCTTCGGCGTACCATGCAATCGAACTATCTCCGAAATAAAAAACTCGTGCCAACCTCTGTTGGGAAAACAATGACCCTGTATCGAAACAGCCGGGATATCCGATCCCTGTATCGAATGGTATTTGATAAAGAGGTTTTGACATATATGCCAATCCGAATACAGTAAAGGAAATCAGATCAAGCTTTGAGGCTTTATCCTGTATCGAAGACCTGCCTCGAATCAGCACATAAGTGAAGCCCTTCAGTACAGCAAGAAGTCTTGTAAAAAGACCAAGTATGGAAACTGTCTCGAATCTCCAAAACAGTTATCTTCCATACAGCTCACAACAGGACAAAGATGGAATATCCAGAAGTCAAGTCCCGTTGAATAAAGAAGTATTTAAATACTCAAGGATAAAGTATTTAAATACTGCCAGTCTTCAGATCTTCAGAATCCCGCGAAATCCGAATCGTGTCATAATCCCGTTGGAACGAAATTTCATTCAAACGGATACATCTCAACGGATATATGCTTCAGAGACTATATATATCTTATGAAGGCATTGAAGATCAGTTACCAGTCACCTAACACTCAAGCTATCAAAAGTTATCATCAGAGCAAAACATATCTCCAAAGCTTACTGCAATTAAGAACGAAAGAGATATACAGTGCTCATCATCCTGAACAACACTTCATCAGCTGAAAGCTCTTAAAGTTAAAGTTGTTGTTCACCATCTGTTCTATACGTTGAACAAACTCAAGATCAGCCCTGTGTGGACTGAACAACTGCGGCTTCTCCTAATCGTGTGTGAAGGATTTGCATTGAAGAAGACGAAGCTTGAATCGTGTGTGAAGAAGCAAGTCAAAGCATTAGCTCAAAACCAATCTGTGAACGGTTTAAGCTAAGATCTTTATATCAACTGTGAACGATATATTGATTGTGTGTGTTGTTATAATTACGTAGTTGTGTACGTAGTAATTATAATAAACTTTTTACTCCTGTGTGGAGGACCAGTGGACGTAGAGGGGTTTACCTCGAACCACTTTAATTACTGTGTAATTTACCTTCAGCTTTTACTGTTTTAAATTACTGTGATATATTAAGTATACACTACACACTTAGTTGTTGTATCCACAGCAACCTACTGTATCCAAGACTTCCGCTACGCACTCAGACTTAAAATCCATACAGTTTGTTGTTTAAACTATTTTCCAAACTGTATCCGGTATACTTAGTGGCCAACAAGTGGTATCAGACGGTTGATTCTAAAAAGAATCAGTCGTATTCTTAACCGAATCAGATTCAAATCACTTATTTTCAAAACAGTCTCTTTCATTCCTGTATTATCAGTATGGATACTTCTATGATTAACAAAGTCCCTATGTTCTCTATTAACGAATTTGATGACTGGAGAATTAGGATGGAGGCTCATCTTGCAGCAATGCACGAAGAGATGATTTTTGTTATACAGGATGGTCCTATCAAGATCATGAAGGTAAATCCGGCCGCAAGGATTGAGGGCCAAGCCCATGCTGAAATGCTCGAGAAAGAACGCGAGCAATGGACAACAGATGAAAGGAAGCGAGCCAATCTCGACAACGTGGCTAAGAACGCGCTATTTGTCACTCTTGACAAAGGCACGTTCTCAAAGGTAAAGAGCTGCAAAACAACAAAGAAATGCAGGATAAACTCAAGTTAATTTGTGAGGGAACCGAGCTCTCAAAAGAAAACAAGATTTCAAAACTAACTCAAAGAATTTGAATCTTTTGAAATGAAACCAACGGAAACACTTGAGGAACTTGACCTCGCATTCACCGGGTATTGTTGGTGAACTTGAAGCGTTGGGCAAGATTTACACCCAAAAGGAGAAGAACTTAAAAATTTTCAGATCTCTCCCACTCGATGGGACATTAAGACCACACTATGCGTGTATCCTGTAATCTTAATGAAATATCTACTTTCGATCTCTTCTCCGACCTCAAAGCTTTGAGTATGATATTGACAAGAGAGAAAGTCAAGAATCACCTTCAAAGGTCACAGCCTCGCCGCCGTATCGAACCGGCCGACACAAAGATGCCTAGCTCGTCAAGCCCGATCCACAAGAATGCCGACAAAGGACAACGACATCCTATCCCAAGATGAAATGGCGCTTCTCATGCATAAATTCAAAAAGTTCATCAAACAGTCTGGAAAGACTCCTACAGGCCCAAACACGTCCACAAAGTAAGTACTGAAACATCATCCGGTGATGCTAACTCGTGCTATAACTGCAGGAAACTGTGCCATTATGCAAATAAATGTCCTCATCCCAAAGTCCAAAGATTGCCCGAGGCCGAGCAACAAGAGAGAGATGAAAGAAGACGTGCTTGGAAAGACAAGCTCAAGGCCCCGATTAGAGAATCGAAGCCTCCCCCACACCATCCAAATCACAGAATGTCTTCAGGTGGTCATCGAAAGTGATTCATCCGACGATGAGTTTGATGATAAAGCATACATGTGCTTTATGGCCAAAGATGTTCAGAAGGTGAAGACGGCGACGATGAGGTAAGTTCAACCTCGGCTATTAGTCAAATGCATCTCACACTTTCGAAAATATGATGAATGAATTTAAAAACATTCAAAAGGCCCATGAGACTCTAAAATCGAGAATATACTGACTTCAATTAACAAATTTAGAGTGAAAGATGAAAATGACTTCGAAAATAAATTATGAAAATATGTCTTTTGATTGTGAAACCAAAGAAGGTCGATTTTGAAAAACTCATGGAGAGCAATCATCAACTTGCTCATGAACTAAATGAGGTTAAAACCTACAATGAGAGCAAGACAAATGATTTGGTTCTACTACAAGCTAAAATCACAACTCTCGAAAAGCGAGAAGCGAACTTGAGACCATTCTCAAGTCGTTTGAAAAATCGTCCAAAAGAATGGAAGAAATTCGAGCACTGGGCAACATGCTCATGATAAAAGTGGCTTAGGATACGGCTCATGTTCAAACAAAGGGAAAACTAGTACAGTGTTCGTCAAGAGTGTGGAACACATTCCAGAATCGGAAGATACCCCTAGTCCCGTGAAGGAACTGCTGCACCGAGAAAACCGAAGGCTGCAATTCCGCCCCGCAATCCTATACTGCATAAATGGGAATCATAAGCCATTCCAACCTCGTGAGGCGCACTCAACAAAGATGCTCCCGAGCATATCAACAGCCACAATACTGCTCGTAAGGAAGGTCGTATCCAACCACCAAAGGCCCGCACGGCAAGATTTATCGCATACGCCGAGGTATTGAATACAGGAGCCCCGTTATCCCTCAAGACAAAGAGATGCCGGTCAAGATCAACAACAAAGATTGGGAATCCAACTGGAGACCAGAAGACAAGCTGTTAAGCCTAAGAAAATGGCTCCACCTCCTAGACGGCACTCGTACTGGAATAATAATAATAACCCTGAATTTTACATGCATAATAATTATCATGATTATAACGACTACGGATATGCCCCCCGTAGATATCGCAACACTGTACCGAGTATGTCCTACAGTAAACCAATTGCTGCCAGGAAAGCTTGGGTACCTAAAGGAACTAACATACATGGACCCAAAAATCAAAGGGGACCTAAATCTACCTAATTTCTTTGTTACAGGACATTCTAGAGGAGGATACCTGGTACTTTGATGGTGGATGCTCTCGTCACATGACCGGAGATAGGAGCAAGCTATCTGGTCCAAAAGTTCGTTTCGGTGATAAATCTAAAGGAAGAACAAGAGGGAAAGGAAACCTACTTGTCGGGAAATTCAAGGTCACCGATGTTGCATATGTTGAAGGCTTACAGTATAATCTACTTAGTATTAGCCAGTTCTGTGATAAACAGTTCTCGGTGAAGTTCTATATAGATCGCTGTAGAGTCAAGAACACTCAAACCAAGGAAGTTGTGCTTACAGGAAGCAGATCAGGTAATATGTATATTGCTGACTGGAAGCCTATGAGCTCCTCAATTCCATGTTTTGTTGCCAAAGGCACTGCAGATCTTAGCTGGCTATGGCACAAGAGGATGTCTCACGTCAACTTCAAGACGATCAACAAGCTTTTAAGACAGGGAATAGTTAGAGGTTTGCCAAATGTGTCATTCAAGAAGGACAGCGTCTGCGGACCATGTCAGAAAGGCAAGCAAATCAAGTCAACCCTGAAAAGCAAATCCTACCTTTCAACCCAAAGAGTGTTGGAAATGCTACACATGGATCTCTACGGTCCAGTAGACCCAGTAAGTTTGGGAGGTAAGAAATACTGCATGGTTGTTGTTGATGATTATTCCAGGTATGCTTGGACAATCTTTCTTAGCAAGAAGAAGGAAACAACATCAAGGCTGCCCGAGCTCCTGAGAAAGTTGCAAAATGAAAAAGCATCGAGTATCGTGTGTATTCGTTCCGACAGAGGTACTGAATTTACTAACCGCTTTATAGAGCAATACTGTTCGGAGAATGGAATACAGCACGAATACTCAGCTGCCCGTACACCTCAACAAAATGGTGTTGCTGAGCGAAAGAATAGGACGTTGAAAGAAGCAACAAGGACAATGATTGCCGCAAGCAAATTGCCACAGCGTTTCTGGGGTGAAGCAACCAATACAGCGTGCTACACTCAAAACCGCTGTATCGTCAACAAGCACCACAACAAAACAGCTTATGAGGTATGGAATAACAAAACTCCGTTAGTTTCGTATTTCCACATTTTTGGATGCAGGTGTTATGTATTGAACAATGGGAAGGACCAACTTAGAACCTTTGATGAAAAATCAGATGAAGGAATATTCGTAGGATACTCCTCCGTCAGCAAATCTTTCAGAATCTTCAATAAAAGGAAGCTGACGATCGATGAATCAGTTCATGTAGTGTTCGACGAACCACACCATGACCCTACAGGAATAGATGATATCACTCAGAACATTCACCATCTATCTATCTTGGATCCATCAACACCCATAGAACCTGTCGTTGATTTAGAAATGAACCCCGCAGCTGTAAGAATCGATGTGGATGAAGCCGACGCCAGACAAGTCAAGCCGTATCCACGAAACTTTCGATACAGTACGGGATCCTGAATTAGAACCCGACCGAAGATGGTTGAGAGATCACCCGCAAGAGCTGATCATTGGAAACATTAATGCCGGTGTTTCTACTCGTAGGAGAATACAGAGTACACAAGGAAATGTACTTTGTGCACAAGAAGAATCTAATGCTGAAGTCTCACAGTTTCCTGAATGGAAATCTCAATCCGAACTTAGAAGACTTAATATGTGCACTATCGCTGTATTCTTAGCCCAGTTCGAACCTGTTTCGACCATAGACGCTCTTAACAATTCTCATTGGATAACATCTATGGAAGAAGAGCTTAACGGTTTCGAAAGAAACAATGTATGGTATCTTGTACCCAGACCAACACACCAATCGGTTTTAGGAACCAAATGGGTATTTCGAAACAAAAAGGATCGAAATGGACTTATCATAAGGAACAAATCCAGACTAGTAGCACAAGGCTATTGTCAGGGAGAAGGAATCGACTATGATGAAACCTTCGCCCCTGTAGCGAGACTAGAAGCCATTAGGATATTTTTAGCCTTTGCCGCCCATAAAAGTTTTATCGTATACCAAATGGACGTCAAAAGTGCTTTCCTAAATGGAGATCTTGCAGAAGAAGTTTATGTTGAACAACCACCAGGGTTTGCCAACACAGACGGTATCGATCTAGTTTACAGGCTAAGGAAAGCGCTGTATGGACTTAAACAAGCCCCTAGAGCACAGTACGAAACCCCGTCCCAGTATCTAACCAACAACGGATTTGAGAAAGGTCATGGACAAAACCTTGTTCAAGATACAGGAAGGTGATGACCTTCTAATGGTACAAATCTATGTGGATGTTATTATTTTTGGTTCAACTAACCTTGCTCTATGTCAAAGGTTCTCTCATCTCATGCAAAGTAAATTTGAAATGAGTATGATGGGGGAACTTAGTTATTTCCTAGGTTTGCAGGTAAAGCGGTTGCCTACAGGTATATTTATCAACCAGGAGAAATACAAGAAGGAGCTTCTCAACAAATTTGGAATGAACACTTCCAAATCCTCGCCAACCCCATGAGCACTTCCGTGCAAATTAGTCTTGATGAAGCCGGAAAGCCGTTTGACCAATCACTCTACAGAAGCTCATTGGTTCACTCCTCGTACCTAACGGCTAGCAGTGCCCGATATCCATTTCTTGTTGGAGTGTGTGCGAGATATCAAGTTGCACCTAAGGAATCACACTTCAATACGCCTAAACGAACTCAAGTACATTAAAGGAACAGTCGATGCGGGACTATGGTATCCTAAGGAAGGCGGATTCGATTTAGTTGATACAAATGACTCGGATCTCGGAGGTCGCAAGCTAGATAGAAGAGTACAAGTGGAACTTGTCACTTTCTCGGACCTAGACTCGTTTCTTGGTTCAAGAAGAAGCAATTGGCTAACTCTCTTTCCACTACCGAATCAGAGTACTATGTCTGGTAGGCCGTATGCGAGATCCTTTGGATGCAAAGAACAACCTGCCGACTATGGAATCGATGCTAGAGAGACTCCAATCATGTGTGATAGCACGAGTGCAATTGCAATCACGCACAACTCGCTCGCACTCGCGCACTAAGCATATCAACATGAAGCATCATTTTATAAGGAATCACGCCGAGAACAAGGATGTTCGCTGGAAAAAGTTCATACAGACGCTCACCGGCCGACATCTTCACCAAGCCTATCGACACAAGATTCAACATGCTCGACAAGAATTGGGAATGCTACACCAGACTCCGTAAGTAATTTATCGCTTTTACTCAACAATTGAGGGGAATCTTTGTAAGACCTAAGAATACAAGATTCAACATTAATTATTTGTACACTCGTAATCGTCAATACAAAGACCGTAGCGAGCGAAGACATATGAATCCTACAGCTGGCGTGTGCAATAATTAAGGGGGAATACTGTAGGACCCATGAATACAGCATTAATCCAAATATTGTTGTATGGAATTCAAAACCTATAAGTACCTTTTTAAGGGGGAACGGTGTATCGACGCGGAAACAGCACATGCTATAGGATTTTGATTCAGTATATAATATAATATTATTTCCTTTCAAAATAATTTTTGTCCACGTGCCCTTTTTTTTTTGTCAAACGTCATGTTCATTAAATGCCTTACACGACATCTGGACAACTGAATCTCAAAAGCCGCGATGTTTTCAAATTGTTTATTATTTTTAAACCGCCGTTTTAGGCATTTAGGGTATCAACCTATGTCAGAAGTGGGACCCGCTCAATTTTTAAACATTTTAATGGATTAGCGTACCAGTTACACTCAGTCCATCTTAACCGTTGATTTCAAAACCGGTTCCCATCCCTTAAAATCTGACCATTCGTACTCTGCAAAACCCTATTTCGCCGCCCAACTATAAAAGGACTGAATCTGCCATTAGAGACTCTTTACGCTTTCTGCAAATACAAGAGTTCTCAAGCAAAAACAGCCTACATATTTTTCTGCATTTTACTGCATATATCGATTATTTTCTTGCACCTTTTTCTTAAGAAAACATCAATGGCTGGACAATCTTCGTCTCCTGTTCTGAAGAAATCTGCCAACATCATTGATGGCCGGATCTTCTCCAAACCTGTCATCATTGAGGGTATTCTCTCAGAAACCAACGACGCAGATCCCATGGAATATATCATTACTCGTCTTCAACAACAAGGCCTCTATCGCCTTGGAAGCAAGACTGCTGACAAATTCGACCCCCATCTGGTTGAGGAATTCTACCTCAACGCCGCCGTCCGTTTTCTGTCATTGGCCCAAGGAGGTCATGTTGCTGACATCACTGCAACAGTCCAGGGAGTTGAGATATGTATCGATCACGATCTGCTCCAGAGAATCTACAGGCTACCCGCTGATGGCCTGACCATGGATCAACTTGATACATTCGGGTCTCAAGAGCTCATTACAAAATTTTATGGACTGTTCACAGGGTCCAAAGTTGTTGACATGGTGACAACTACTTGTCACAAGAAAAACTTTCTTCTTCCTTATGTGTATCTTCATGACTTTTGCTCCAGGATTATTGAAAACCGAACCAGTGCGTTCGAGATGTGTACCAACTTAAGGTTCAGGATGATGGTGGCTATTTTGACCTGTGAAAAGGTCAATTGGTGCCAAGTAATCCTGAAACGCCTATAAGAGGAGGTGTGCAAACCTGCCACCCAGAAGAAATCCTTTGGTTTAATGTTGAACTATATCCTGACGAAGTGCGGACTGACGCAATCTGCCGATGCGAAGAAGAATAGCTCGAGAATATACTTAGGAGGCGTCAAGCCTACTGCGTATAACCAGAGCACCTTGTCTTGCAACCACCCGAGAACCAGACACATGCCAATTTCTGATGATCCAAGAGATGAATCCTTGAAGGTCCCAGAAGTGGAATCTTCAAAGAAGCGAAAGAGATCTCACAGCAAGAAACACTCTGCTGGTGAGAAGCCCAAGAAGAGACTCAGAAGGCTTTCGAAAATCAAATCTGCCAAGCCCTCCAAGGAAGTCTCCCCCGTGGCTCAACTCACTGATGAAGAACCCCAGGGCCCAACCCCTGTGGAAGAGGTGTCTCCTACTGTATCGACAGTAGATCCAGAGCCTTTGGCGGCTAGGACGGATATTGAGACATCCGCCAACGATCAAGACTTTAGCGAGTCGGTTGCCCATTTGGAGCCAAAAGCTACTTCTCCTCTGCGGGATCCCACACCCGTACAGGATCCATCTTCCTTCAGGGCACCATCCCCTGTAAGGAGTCCCTCTTCCGCATGTGATCTCATACTGCACAGAATCCTCGATCTGACGTCTCCTGACATTGACGAAGTCCCTCCCGACTCGATCATTAATCGACCCTTCTTTGGTTCAAATCAACACGCCTACGAAAGATTTTTGCAATGGAAAGGCTACAGTGGCTCCGCACGATACACTGCATAACCGGAGCGATTGGAGCCACGAAGAGAGATTCGTCTCGAAGTGACGGACTCAACAGAAATTGAGGCGCCGTCGATGGGACAATTCCTCTTGCAAGGATCTAATTGAAAGCCATCTTACGCACAAATCGACGCTCGGAGGAAAGGAAAGAAAAGTCGAGGATTCTCCCACTAATCCAAAAGACGACGAAGATCATGACTCGATTTATTTACGACGATGCTTTACAAGCAGGTCTGAGAATGAGTCGTGAAGAGGCTGAAGCTCGAGATGCCTCTCCACCCAGAGACAACGAAGGGCCTTCTACTCAAGACAATCCCCCTTCGCCACAGCCTGAGAACATTCCCGACGAAGAGGAATCAGTCCTCCAGTCGAGGAAATAGAAGAAATTTTGGAGCAGCACTGAGCTGCTGCGATCAAGAAGCTGTTCTGAAAGCCAACAGAGGATTCATCCCTCCCGCATCCATGTTTTTGAAGAATCTTCGCAACAGAAGCTTCTCAACCCCTGTCGCCGAACCACGGGAAGCCGCTCCCGCCCTTCAACCGTGGAATCCGAGGACGGTATCGAACCCGAGGATGTCCAACTTACTTCACGCCCATCCGTGAATGTAAGAAGGTTGAAACACTCTGCAGACCTTGACCAACCAGATTCTCCGATCTCTCGCCGCACGGAAGAGCGCTGCGTGCACTTGGCCTTCAAACCGTATTCATCCAGGATGCAGAAATGCTCTATCTTCCGTTGAAAAAGCACTAAATTGATGCATACTCGCCGTCGAAGAAATGACCACTCTTCAACATGAAGTATCTCGTGTTGTCGACGCATTCATTCTTTTGCCGTAAGTTTTCAAACAAGCTTTGAAGATCATGGAAGATAAGCAGAGCAATCTTGAAGGAAGAAGCAACAAAACGAGGATAGTGAAGCCAAGACCGCTTGTGCTATGATTGAAAATTTCTCAATCACAAGGCCACGACAAATGCATTAAGGAAATGTCGCAGACTCTTTCCTCCCTTGTAGAGAGAATGACTAGCATCGAGACAAAAGAGGATGCCGCTCTAGAAATCTGAAAAGTCTTGATGATGCCAAAAAGGGGGAAGAGGCACGAGAAGTCGCTAGGAGAATTAGCCGCAACAAGAAAGGGAATTTGAGGTGCTCGAGCAGTATCCGCCGAGTTGAACAAACTAGCACCTCCTCCCAAAGTTTTAAGATCTCGGGCTCCCGAGGAATTTCATGATCCCAATGTCCCTTGGCAAACTCTTATTCAGAGACCTTCAAATTCGTGCCGACCAACCGCAATCCTACTGCCGACGAAGTGAAGCACTGGAGGAAGAACGAACTGATGAGATACTTTGTCAAACTCATCAGGGAATCCGCCATCTTCAAGAACTATAAAACGTTAGCGGAGGCCGCAGACAAATTTACGAAGATGCTAGAAGACGGGAAACTCCCTCTCCAAATCGAGATGAAATCCAAACACAGAAGAGGAGATCGGATCACCCATCCAGAAGACTGGATACTTGCCTTTGATCGATCCTACGATGGAAGAGCTATATACCAGGATCGAGGCAATGATTCTCTTCAGAACTGGTGGCGTGGTACCGAGAATGAACCAGGGAAAAAGCCATGGAGGCATGCAGATTATAGATAAGGAGCTGAAATTTATGTATATTATTTTTGCTTTGTAATTTCTCTTCGAAACAGCAAACTCTGTACTCAATTCATTTTGAATATCAATAAAAACGTTTGTTTGTCTTGAAAGATTACAACTCGTAATCTACTGTGTTGATGTATGATTACTTAAATTTCAAGTTAGATAAACTTGATTGAAAATTAAGCTGTACGAACTAGTCTACGAACAGTTCATAATTTCAGTTGTAAGCTTAGAATACATTGTAAGATTGTGCCTGCACGCCAATCATAAGCTTAAGTTGTAATAAATCCTTAAACTGTATCGAACTTGCCTGCGAGCAGTTCATCATTTAGACTAAGTCAGACCCTTTGACGAAAGACCAAGAAATCTGCCAGAAGACATCAAAGAAGATCACTTCATGAAGAAGGTTTTGGCATCATCAAGAAGACTTGAAAAAGTTAAAGTAAGTCTTGGCAAATTGTCAAAAAGGGGGAAATTGTTGGGAAAACAATGACCCTGTATCGAAACAGCCGGGATATCCGATCCCTGTATCGAATGGTATTTGATAAAGAGGTTTTGACATATATGCCAATCCGAATACAGTAAAGGAAACTGTATCGAAGCTTTGAGGCTTTATCCTGTATCGAAGACCTGCCTCGAATCAGCACATAAGTGAAGCCCTTCAGTACAGCAAGAAGTCTTGTAAAAAGACCAAGTATGGAAACTGTCTCGAATCTCCAAAACAGTTATCTTCCATACAGCTCACAACAGGACAAAGATGGAATATCCAGAAGTCAAGTCCCGTTGAATAAAGAAGTATTTAAATACTCAAGGATAAAGTATTTAAATACGCGATCTTCAGATCTTCAGAATCCCGCGAAATCCGGATCGTGTCATAATCCCGTTGGAACGAAATCTCATTCAAAAGGATTCATCTCAACGGATATATTCTTCAGTGACTATATATATCTTATGAAGGCATTGAAGATCGATTACGATCACCTAACACTCAAGCTATCAAAAGTTATCATCAGAGCAAAACATATCTCCAAAGATTACTGCAATTAAGAACGAAAGAGATATACAGTGCTCATCATCCTGAACAACACTTCATCAGCTGAAAGCTCTTAAAGTTAAAGTTGTTGTTCACCATCTGTTCTATACGTTGAACAAACTCAAGATCAGCCCTGTGTGGACTGAACAATCTGTGCTTCTCCGGAACTGTGTGTGAAGGATTTGCATTGAAGAAGACGAAGCTTCAGAACTGTGTGTGAAGAAGCAAGTCAAAGCATTAGCTCAAAACCAATCTGTGTGAACGGTTTAAGCTGAGATCTTTATATCAATCTGTGTGAACGATATATTGATTGTGTGTGTTGTTATAATTACGTAGTTGTGTACGTAGTAATTATAATAAACTTTTTACTCCTGTGTGGAGGACCAGTGGACGTAGAGGGCTTTACCTCGAACCACTGTAATTACTGTGTAATTTACCTTCAGCTTTTACTGTTATAAATTACTGTGATATATTAAGTATACACTACACACTTAGTTGCTGTATCCACAGCAACCTACTGTATCCAAGACTTCCGCTACGCACTCAGACTTAAAATCCATACAGTTTGTTGTTTAAACTATTTTCCAAACTGTATCCAGTATACTTAGTGGCTAACAACCTCTCTGGTCCCCACATGTCCTTAATGCCTAGAAAATGAGCCAATTTGGTTAAACGATCAACTATCACCCAAATCATGTTCATTCTTGTCTTGGTTCTCGGCATACTAGTGATAAAGTCCATCGATATGTCCTCCCACTTCCATTCAGGAATTGAGAGCGGCTTCAGCATCCCGGCAGGTCGTTGATGCTCGATCTTAACCTGCTGACAGTCAAGCATTTCGAAACATAATCCGCTACATCTTTCTTCATGTTGCCCCACCAGAAGTTCTGCTTCAAGTCCTTATACATCTTACTGGTGCCCGGGTGGATAGAATAGGGCGAGCTGTGAGCTTCCTTCATAATCGTCTGTTTCAGAACATCAACATCGGGAATGCAAAGTCGATTCTGAAATCTCAAAACTCTATCATCATGAATTATGAATCTGGGGGCCTTTCCCTTGATCACTTCATCACGTAACCGAATCATCAGAGGATCATCTACTTACTTAGATTTGATTTCTTCGGTTAACGATGAAGTTATTTCCATCACGCACATTTGTCCTTGGACTCTTTGTAACCATACTTCAATTCCTTCTCGAATCATCTCTCGTTGAATGCTAAGCTGGGAGGTCAGAGTCTCCAGCATCTGAATAGAAACAGGCTTGCGGCTAAATGCATCGGCCACTACATTTGCTTTGCCTGGATGATAAAGAATCTCCAAGTCATAGTCCTTAATAAGTTCCAGCCATCTCCTTTGCCGTATATTCAACTCTTTCTGACTGAAAATGTATTTAAGACTCTTGTGATCCGTAAAGATCTGACAGTGAGTCCCGTAAAGGTAATGTCTCCAGATTTTCAAAGCAAAAATTACTGCTGCCAGCTCCAAATCATGTGTTGGGTAATTCACTTCATAAGGCTTCAGTTGTCGTGAAGCATAAGCGATCACCTTATCGTTATGCATCAGTATGCATCCGAGTCCTTGGTTCGAAGTATCACTGTAAAGTATAAATCCTCCAGTACCCTGTGGAAGTGTTAAAATCGGTGCAGTAGTCAATCTCCTCTTCAATTCACCAAAGCTTTTCTGACACAACTCGTTCCACACAAACTTTTGAGTTTTCTAGCAGTAGTCGAGTAAGTGGGCGGGAAATTTTGGAAAACCCTTCCACGAACCGACGATAATACCCAGCAAGTCCTAAGAAACTCCGGACTTCTTTCATGTTCTTTGGAGGCTTCCAATCCATAACCGCTTCGATCTTCTGAGGATCTACTCGGACTCCTTCAGCTGATACCACATGGCCGAGGAACATCACTTCCTTTAGCCAGAATTCACACTTAGAAAGTTTGGCATACAATTGTTCATTTCTCAACAGGTCTAACACAATCCGTAAATGCTGTGCATGCTCTTCCGGGCTCTTAGAATACACCAAAATGTCATCAATGAACACAACCATAAATTTATCTAAATATTCGATGAACACTCGATTCATCAATTTCATGAATACAGTAGGTGCGTTAGTGAAACCAAACGGCATCACTACAAACTCATAGTGTCCGTAGCGAGTTCTGAACGCTGATTTCGGAACATCAAATTCCTTGATCCTCAGCTGATGATATCCTGATCTCAGATCGATTTTAGAAAACACTGTTGCTCCTTGTAACTGGTCAAAAAAATCATCAATCCGTGACAACGGATACTTGTTCTTAATTGTCATCTTGTTCAGTTCTCGATAGTCAATACACAGTCGAAGCGATCCATCCTTCTTCCGGACAAAAAGAACTGGTGCCCCCAGGGCGAAACGCTTGGCTGGGTATAGCCTTTGTCTAGTAACTCCTCCAGTTGCTTTTTCAGTTCGTACTCTCAGTAGGTGCCATACGATACGGCGCCTTTGAAATTGGTGTAGCTCCTGGTTCCAGCTCGATGGTGAATTCCACATCCCGTTGTGGAGGTAGTCCAGGCAATTCGTCAGGAACCACATCCGGAAATTCGTTCATAATAGGAATGGATGAGAGTTCTACTTTTCCGTCTTTTTTCCTCATTGCGTAGCACCAGTATCCGGTACAGCCCTGTTTCAACAATTTGACAGCTTTCATCGCCTTGATCATCTTTCCTGAGCTTCCTGGTTTCCATCCTTCAAACAATATTTCGGAACCATCGTCAGCAACCAGCGAGATATTCCTCTTTCGGTAGTTCACAATAGTTCTATATCGATTTAGCCAATCATCTCCGAGTATCAGATCGTCTCCTTGCATTTCTATCACAATCAGATTTGAGAGCCACTCTCTCCCTCCAAATGATACAGGGAAATCTCTAGTTTCTAAGTTTCCAACAATCCTCTCTCCGCTCTGTAAACCCACAACATAAGGTTCACAATTATGAAAACCAGAAATATTCAAACGATTTACACAAGACATGGATATAAATGAATGTGTAGCTCCTGTATCGAATAAAATGCTAACTGGCTGGGAAAGGATATGAGCGACTGCGATGCGGCAAAGAAGATCACGATCGTCTGTTCTCCTCATCTCGTACAGACGTGGGGGAGCAGATCCGGCACTCGATGTACCCTTTCGGTCCCACTGTCCTCTGCCTCGTCCGCGGCCAAAATTCTGAGGCATCTGAACATTTTGTTGCGTCTGTTGGATACTGGCTTCTCTCTGAGCTGGCTGTGATGTACGGGTTCCATTGAACTTGGTGGCATCCTTGCAAAACGTCGCACGGTGTCCTTCCTGTCCGCAATCAAAACATGTAACTGGAGTACGCAAACAATCACGCCAAAGGTGGCCTGGGCGACCACAGTTAAAGCATTTCCTAGATGTATCCGTCGTGGCTAATACTGCTCCGAAATTCTTTCCGTTCTTGGATGGGTGCGGAGGTTTCTTGAAAGAGTGAAAGGATAAATGGGCCTTGCGGGTCCCACTGCTCTTGTGCTCTGTGAAACTACTAGAGACTTTCTGCTTCTTGGATTCTGCAAACTTTTCCATCGCTGCTTCTTTGATTTCATACGCCAATGCCTTATCCTGGTATTGACGGAGAGTGGTACATTCAAAACCGGACATGTACCTCTGGTGGTTTCATCCTCATATCAAAATGGATCATCATTTCTGCATCTGTTCTGACTAGATGTCGAACAAATGCCAGCTGCTGGTTAAACATCTTAATTGTCTGGGATACGGGTTCGTCTGACGGCTGTGCAGAGAAGAATTCCCGAATTTTGGCTTCCCTCACAGGACGAGGGCAGTACTGAGCTTCCATCATCAATTTAAATTCTGTCCAGTCAGCATCATGATCTACCGGCCGGATGGCTTCCCACCACTCGGATGCTTCCCCTATCAGAAAGTACTGAGCACTAGAGGCTCTCCGGTCGTCTGGGCAATTAATTCCGGCAAAAAATTTCTCCAGCTCCTTCAACCAATGGTCCCATGTGGGAGTCTCAGAAAAGCCGTCGAATTTAGGTGGTTGCATCTTTGCCACCTCTTGCAGCCATCGGTCGCCTCGATTCCCCATGTCTGGGATCCCTTTTTGTCCATCTCCCTGTTGTAATCCTACTGCCACCTGCATTCTGTCTACGACCTGGGCGAACTGAGTCATTTGGTTCACCACCTGACGAAGGATTTCGGGCACACCAGGTTCCGGTTCATTATTAATAAATCTCTGTGGCTCGCCTGAGCTGTGGCTGGACTGATTAGAAGGCGAAGCTTCTCTTTCGGCATTTCTTCGTCCGCGTCCGCGACCGCTACCACGTCCACGTCCACCTCTCAACATATTGTAAGCATAAATACTCAATATACAGGAAACAATATCGTTCTAATGTTCGAGTATAAATAGGTACACCATGTAAAGAACGAGATAGAGTTTAGGAACTTATAACCACCGCTCACATGAAGACGTAGGCAGTTCAGTGATGTTATTCGCGGCCGGTTACCTCAAAAGACATATATGACCCCTATTTTAACCCAATGGCCAAAATATCCATAATCTCAGCTCTGATACCATATTCTGTAACATCCCCGATATATTCAGGAATATTACAGCACCGTAAATCCTTTACATAAGAATTTACAAGGCTGAATAAATGAAAAGACAATAACAGATAATAAATTATGAAATCATTGAAATAAAATACGACAGTTCTGGTTCAATACCGAGAATATAAATATCCAAATGAAAAATATTAATACATCGCTGAAATCAAAACATCACAAATTACGACGTACTCGAGTACTTATTAAAATAACCAACAAGAGACAATAAACCCGGCCGGAACATCACTCTGCACCCTCGTCGTCATGCAGCTCCAGTGGTTGTTTCCCCGCTCTTCTAGATCCTGAACATAAACAAATGTTCACCCCCGAAGGGGTTAGCACAACGATGCTAGTACAAGTACGATAATCATACAACAGTGATGTAATCAACAATCATCATAACAAGTTTCTCCAACGAGAAATAACAACAACACATATCACATCATAACAGTCTCAACATACTGATGGTATTCCAATGATCCAGCGCACACAGCTGTAGATTCCCATAATGATCCCGTCGGACCAACACATGGTGGAACTACCTGTCTAACGATCCAGCGCACACAGCTATAGATTCCAATGATGATTCCCGTCGGATCAACGCATGGTGGACAATTAATCACAACACATGTACATAATACAATCACAATATTGCTGACATAATATAAACAATTCTAATTAAAGTACTTGCCTCGATTCGATGACAAGAATAAAGCTTCCACGAATATCAAAACACTCGAAGGTCGTCCCCTTCGATCAATCACATTGCTAAGTTCGAACCTTAACAAAAGAAATAATATAGAATTCATCTCAAGTCGAACGAACATCTAACAATCTAAATTACGGTCGAAAGTTCATAAAACGTAATTTGCCTGGCTTGCTTAACGCACGCTACGTATCCTATGTAGCATACGTTAGGGCTACTCGTTTGAGCCGACTGACTTCTCTGATGATTTTAACGTACGTTACGTACTAAACATTGCGTACGTTAATTAAGCCCGATAGCGTACGTTAATCTACATAGCTTAGCGTACGCTAAGCGTGCATGGCAGTTTCACTTCTAGGCAGATGACTGTTCTAACGGTGATGAAACTTACGAACTCCTCAGTGATTTACGTACGTTACTCGTCTACATATCATAAACTTATGAATAATCTTACGGATCCAATCATCTTTGAATTCAAGGAAATGAATATCATCACAACTCTTATATTCAATCTCGATTATCATTCTCATTTGAAGTTCGGTGATCTCGGGTTGATGCACTAGATTCCATTACCATTATCCCATTCAGACTTCATCTTAAAGGTGAACTAACGATCCTAATGAAAAGATACTGTTAGGCGTATTTTTATACGCTTATTTATCATTATTCTGTATTCTTTTCATAAGTAAATCTGCATAAATGAGCCTTTAATGCCCTATTATTTTATGTTTTGCAGGAAATTGGAGTCCGAAAGCCGAAACGATGAAAAACGGACGAAAACGGCGAAATTTGGCTTGGGGCCGCGGCACAAGGCAAGCGAGCCGCGGCACACGCAGGTGACCAGCGACCCCCGAGTAAACTGTACCCTTAGCCGCGGCACAAGTATAGTGAGCCGCGGCCCAGAAGAAATAAATAACGCCCAGGCATCCCGCTGTGCCCCGTGAGCCGCGGCCCACGGGGCGGTTTTGACAGAAAGTGCCGCGTTTCTGGGCCGTTTTGGAGCCTGTTCTCGACCTAACTACACGGACGCGTTTTGGAGGCTGCTGGGAGTTATAAATAAGGGTTTAAGATCTTGAAATTAGAGGATGATCGCGGAAGAGGATCGCAGAAGAGAGGAATCAAGGCAAGAAGCAGAAGACACCAAGAGCAGAGGGCGGAAGCCAGAAGAACGGAGGAATCCGAGCTCTTCATCTGCGTTTGATTTCAATGTTTTCATTCATTAATTCTGTATTTTTATCCTTTAGCATGTCAGGCTAAAACCCTGTTCTAGGATTTTGATGAAACCAAAGTTTTGACAGATTTGCTTTTGATTATTTATATAATTCCCTTTTCTGTTGAGTTTTCCCAATCGATTTTAATGCTTTCAATTGTCTGGCCAATAATTGGATTGTTTTAATTACGCAACTCGAATCGGGAGAGGAGAGTTGGTGAGGAACTATTGGTGAGAACCGTTTTATCTTGTGAGATAGGAATATACTCATAGGAACTACGTGGCCTTTTGAAGATTTTGTGCTTTTTGCCTACTGTCGAATTAATTCACCTAGGGATAGAGTGCGTTATTCGTCTTTAGAAAAATCTATTGACCTCGGGAGAGGCGGTAGAGTATTTTAGCAATCTTCGCCTTCAATAAATTGGGGAAATCATTAACTTCAGATAATCGAGAGTAAATTGGGATAAACGTAGGTGGATTCACAATCCTAGACTTTTTCATCATTTGATTTTCTTTCTTCGAGCGATCGTTTTTCTGTTTATTATTGATTTTCTTTAGTCATTAATTGTAACCCAAATTTCGACTGTTAAAATAAAATTAGAATACATATAAATCGGTACTTAGTGATTCAGTCCTCGTGGGAACGATACTCACTCATCACTTTATTACTTGTCTACGATAACGTGCACTTGCGTTTAACGAAATATCGCAACAGATACAACCTAAGATGATTCTTTCTTAAGTCCTTATAACAAAAGTGATATCAACTCCAAGTTTACGATCAATATGGCAACGTTAATCATACGGATAATCAACCTCAGAATATTCCTCTCATCATTTGAAGTACTAGGATTCCAACTACGATGTTTTCAACGACGATATCATAAGCATAATCATTTCGACTTCTAAACATGATGTTTGTTTGAATAATTCATCAATGCAACTCAATATCTTGGTAGCATGATCATCGTATTTTCAAGAACACGAATCTAAGGCTGGATAGAATTAACATACCTTAAGATGAAGAAAACACTGAGTCAAAAAGGTAGAATCCAACTCCGGTTGTTTGAATGTCAATCCAAGGTGCTTCTCCACTTCAACGATCAATCACAAGTGACATCCAATCTCCAATGATCAAGTAGAGGTGGTCTATGTGTGTTTAAGGAAGATATGAGGCTCTCTGGTCTCTCAAGAACGAAGGACAAGCGAAGAGAATGTAAACCAAGTAAAATGGGGTGATGTCCCTTTATAACATTTCTGTTCGTATGTTATTTAGCGCACGCTATCACAGTATCCTTAGCGCATGCTAACAAGCGTTGACTCCAAATCTGTCCAGGTTCGCCCGCGGGAATCTTATCCGGACCCATGTCCGGATGGCGCATGTGTTAGCCACCTACCTCAATAATTGACTGCCTAACGCACGCAATTCTTCATTCGTAGCGTGCGCTAGTTTTAGCCGATAACCCACGTTAAGCTACATTCTTAGCATGCGTTATCACGAGTTTGCATGAGAAAATTTGTATGATGCTATACTCATGTACAAAGATACAAATGTGAGAAATATCATACTCCAATTATCGATATCACGATTTCGAATAATACATGGCTCAAATACAAATGAAATACTCAATAATAAATCCGGATATTACACGTTATAGGTATGCTAATTGGATTAGTATACTCAAACCGACTCACCCTCGATTCGTCACATGAATTTCACTCCGGGATAGTCAATGACGGAATCAAAAGGTTGTGATAGGTATTCGTGAACCTTCGACTTGAGGATTTAGTAGGCATGTGCTTGTGACGTCACGATTTTCATTAGAGTAGTTCGACCCTGTAAACCGGAAGGTGGGGGTCAACCTCGACGTGCATCTTGACGGACAAGTAGCAGTTCATACTGAATACCAAGATAGAATTCTTTCTCCCGTTAGTGAGCGGGTTATATGTCCTATGCAGTTATTGGCAGATGAGATCATAAGTCTTTGGCCAAAGAATTGGAGCTAGTTGTATTGGATACATGAGAGCTCAATGATCTCGATTTGCACTAACGCATGCATAGTGTCAAATACTTAGAGTTTTTATATCTCTTGTGTTTTCGTTTATATTCGTATATACGTAGCTCGATTGATCCTCGTAGGGATTCAGATCGAATTAATTTTCATTTTACCGCTTCCGCTGGGCCTTCGTTTTAGGCACCGAATCCCAACAGTGGTATCGGAGAGTAGGTCTTGCGATCGTATATACGATATTGGCATTTGGAATGCTCGATTAGATGGTGAATGATTTGGAATCATTTTAGTCATTTCGTGATATATATTTTTCGTTCGTTATAGTTGTATTTTTCGTAAGTTTATGTCTAAATATAAATCTTCATTTTCTTGGAAATATGATTTATATTGAAGATATGAATGTTGGAAAATATAGATATTGTATATCTGGTCGAAAAACTAGCTCCGAATTGCCGTTGGACGGTCCGGGAGTGGTCCGGAAGAAGGGGGCCGCGGTCCAGGCTCCTGGGCAGCACTTAATGTTACTGGACTGGGGGCCGCGGCCCATAGGTCAGGGGCCGCGGCCCAGGGCTGCTGGGCAGCCCTGCTTGATGCCTGGTTCGTTTCGGGCGCGGTCCAGCCCCTTTTCGGACCCGTTTTGGGCTTGTTTTCTTCGTGTATTCCTAAAAATGATTCCCCACATTTTAAATTAGATTTAATATGATTAAAATGATTTATGGTATTTCATTTTATAAGGAAAAATTAATTTATTGGAATACTTGTGATCGACCGAATTATTTGAACGATTTTCATATTACCGTTTATGTGGATCGATTAGATCGGTTCGTATTGTTGATTGGATCAATGTATCTCTACGCTTTCCGTTTATATAGTATTTATTGGATTAATGCTTTTGAATGGGGATGTGGTTCGTGGACTTAGTTTTGAATCATTCGTTTTATTCGATTGGGTTGTAAAGGCCGTTTTGAGCCTATTTATTTTACTAGAAATATTTGTATCTAGGATGCAATTTTCAATGTAAAATTTATATGTAATGACGAAGACTGGAGGAATATCCGTTTTGAGAAGACGAAGATTCAAGATGAAGACCTGTAATTAGATTACGGAGTTTTTGTTTTCTAGGAACCGTCCATGAACCACATGTTGGTAGCAACTAGGTTGTGAATGGTTGTTTCATATTGTATGAATGCCACAAACGCGCTTAAATGATTAATGTGCAAAGTGTAACGCTAATCGCGAAAATTCTCCCTCAACAAATTATTAAGTTTATAAGGTTTCAAGATTTTCCTTCCCTTCATCGAGCTTTCGGGAAATTGAAATCCAAACCGGATGTCCTATGCTTTCGAGTTATCGGGGTAGTCATTCGGGGAGGACAGATAAATTACCGGGAGCGCATTGGATGCCTTCGGTTGGAGCAAATTTTATCCCTAGAAACCTGATAGGTTGTCGGATAAGATTTAATTGAAACTGATTTGCGTCGATGGTATAAACTTAACTTGCTCATGAACCATAGAAACCGTATAGGTTGAGGGGAGTGAACAAGGGGAAAAAGAAGATCGAATCATCCATTAGATGGGTTGGTGTTGGACACCACTTTATGAAAATTAATAGACTAGAAACCTGTTCGGTTGCCCTCTATTAAGATTTATAAAGAACTCGATCACTACTATGAAGTAGTGCGACGATACTTTCGGATTTCATACGGGAGTGTGTTATTTCGATAAAAATAGTGGGAGCTGGGTAACAAGAATAGAAAAGACCTTAATTCTATATTCAGAACATAATTAAATGAGTCACTAATTAATCTGTCGTACTTAATGCAGACATAAATCTCAATATGACAATGAATCCACTCGCAATTCTACTCGAAAAGAACAACTTGATGGGACCTAACATTGTGGATTGGCTCCGCAATCTGATGATAGTCCTCAGTATAGAGGCACTGGGATACGTCTTGGAGACGGACATTCCGGCGCCTCCAGTGCGGACAAGAGCCAATCAGGAAGAGATTGAAAACCACGAAAAGTGGGTTAAGGATGACGTGAAAGTCCGTGCTTATATGATGGCCTCCATGTCTAATGAGCTTCATGAGAAAATGACTTATGCTAGGCAGATTCTATCTCACTCAACCGAGCTTTATGGTGAGCACAGCAGAACTGCTAGATATGAGATATCCAAGCAACTGTTCGGTGCAAGGATGAAGGAAGGTGAGAAGGTTGGGGAACACGTCCTCAAAATGATATACATGATCGAGAGATTGGAGGCTCTTGATTTTAAAATGGATACTTCTCTCCAAACCGATCTTATCCTACAGTCTCTCCCTGATTCCTTCTCACAGTTTGTTATGAACTTCAACTGCCATGAGATTGCATGTAATTTAGGTGGGCTAACGAACAAACTTGTGACCGCTCAGTCTCAGATGAAGACTCCGCGGATGAAGAAGTCTGCTCTTGTGATTTCTTCTGGACCTCGGAGGTCTAAGAATAAGAAGAAAAAGACCAAGAAGCAGACTGTACCACAGGTTAAGGACCTTAAGGGTAAGGGCAAGGCCCCGATGGTTTCAAAGAACAAGAAGAAGAAGGATGCTTGTCTCAAGTGCGGCGAGCTGGGCCACTGGGCTAGAGACTGTCCGATTCTTCATGGCACTTCAGGTACAGAACTTTTAGTTTTGGAAACAAATTGTTCTGCTACTGTATTTTCTACTTCTTGGATACTGGATTCTGGTGCTAGTTCTCATATTTGTACCACGAATCAGGATCTGGAACAAAGTAGGAAGCCTGGAGCTGGAGAAGTTATGATCACAATCGGAAGCGGGCATAGTGTCGAGGCAACCGACATAGGATCACTTCTTTTGGTTTTAGAATCCGGCTTTGTTTTGACTTTAGAAGATGTACTTGTTTTGCCCAATGGGCACAAAAAAATTGTATCCATTCCGGTCATGGACCGAAAAGGCTTTTTATTTTTCATTGGTGATGGTTCCTGCAAAATTTATTTAAGAAATAAACTAGTGAGTACTGCTACATTATTAAATGGATGTATCATCTAAATCTCAGTAACAAAGTAGTTGTGAATACTATGACTAAAAAACGTGGGAGGGATGAAACCAATCAAGTTTTGAAATGGCATCTTAGACTTGGTCATGTTGGTCAGACCAAGGTTTACAAGATGCAAAAAGATGGACTTATGGGTCCATTGGGATCGGATCTCTTTCCTACTTGTGAATCTTGCCTTAAAGGCAAAATGACTAAGTCCCCTTTCACAGGGACATTTGAAAGAGCCGCTGAAAACTGGGATTAATCTATACCGACGTATGTGGTACTTTGGAAGCAGCACGTGACGGATATCAATATTTCATTACGTTTACAGACGATCATACTAGGTATAGTTATGTATACTTAATGAAACATAAATCCGAGGCCTCTGAGAAATTCCAAGAATTCAAGGCCCTGGTCGAGAAACAAACTGGTAATCATATCAAAGCACTTCGGTCGGACCGAGATGGCGAGTATATGAGTACGGATTTTGACGAGTTCCTTAAGAAACATGGAATATTTTCACAACTAACACCTCCAAGTACTCCTCAGTTAAATGGTGTGTCAGAAAGAAGGAACCGGACCTTGTTGAACATGGTCCGTTCCATGCTGGGCTATACTGACTTACTAATTTACCTGTGGGGGTATGCACTCCTGACTGCCGCTTACATCTTGAACAGATGTCCTTCCAAATCCATTCCTAAAACTCCACATGAGATGTGGGAGGGCAGGAAACCAAGTCTTAATCACATTAGGATTTGGGGATGTCCCGCCTATGTCAAGAAGACTAAGGTGGAAAAATTGGAAGCTAGATCCGCGAAGGGACATTTAATTAGATTCCCGTCTGGGACGATGGGGTATCTATTCTACATGCCCGAAGATTGAAAGATGATTGTTGCTTTACAAGCACACTTCCTGGAAGATGAATTCATTCAGGAAGGCGGAGCAGGTAGAAGTATTTCTTTAAAAGAATACAATGAAACTCCTCGGGAGACACCTATGCAAGAAACTGGAACCGAACCTTCTGAAATACAAGTACAACCACCTCGTAGGTCTAGTAGGGTATCTTATTTACCTGAGAGGTATGGGTTTGTGCACTTGGAGGAGCTGGGTCTCCATGAGGTTCCCAGTGATAGCCAAGAGACCGACCCAATGACCTATGTCCAAGCGATGGTGGATGTAGACTCCGCGAAATGGCGTGAAGCTATGGAAGCTGAGATAGACTCGATGCATATAAATCAGGTCTAGACTCTAGTAGACCGCCCCAAGGGCATAGTGCATATTGGGAACAAGTGGATCTACAAGAGAAACACTGATGGTGATGGCAAGGTTGACGCCTATAAGGCCAGGCTTGTGGCAAAGAGTTATACCCAGAAGGAAGGGATCGATTACCACGATACCTTCTCGCCCGTAGCCATGATCAAGTCTATTTGCATGATGCTTGCTATAACTGCCTACCACGATTATGAGATATGGCAAATGGACGTAAAGACGGTTTTTCTTAATGGATTCCTCGAGGAGGAAATCTATATGGAACATCCTAAAGGCTTTGTGTCCGAAGTTTATATTCAGAAAGTGTGCAAGCTTCAGCGTTCCATTTATGGACTGAAGCAAGCTTCGCGTAGTTGGAACCTTCGTTTTGATGAGGCGGTCAAAGAGTTTGACTTAGTGCAAAATGAAGAGAAACCCTGTGTATACAAGATGGTTAGTGGGAGCAAGATCGCATTCTTAGTACTATATTTGGATGACATTCTACTAATAGGAAATGATGTGGGAATGCTTAGTTCTGTGAAAGCTTGGCTTTCGAGTAATTTCTCCATGAAAGACTTGGGAGAAGCAACATATATTCTTGGAATTCGACTCTACCGGGATAGAGCGAAGAGAACAATAGGTCTTTCCCAAGCCCTCTATATAGATAAAATCTTAAAGGGATTTAAGATGGATGATTCTAAAAGAGGGTTCCTGTCGATGCGACATTGAATAAAACTCTCATTGAAGATGTGTCCTCAAAGTGAGGAAAAATGAAAGAAAATGAGTAGTATACCATATGCTTCGGCTGTGGGTCGCCTTATGTATGCTATGTTGTGTACGAGACCTGACATTGCGCATGCTGTAAGCGTGGTGAGTAGGTTTCAGGCAAACCCAGGTAGGGAACATTGGACTGCCGTAAAGAACGTTCTCAAGTACTTAAGAAGGACTAGAGATATGGTTGTGATGTATGGCGGTGGAGAATTGGATGTGGTGGGATTCACTGATTCGGACTTCCAAGGACTGATGGACGACTCGATGTCTACTTCTGGCTGCATATTTACTCTTAATGGAGGAGCAGTATCTTGGCGTAGCGCCAAGAAAAGCGCGACTGCTGATTCCACCTGTCAGGCTGAGTATCAAGCAGCCTCGGAGGCTTCCAAGGAAGGGTTCTGGATTAAGAAGTTTCTGGGAGAACTTCAAGTGATACCATGTGCTGAGCTGCTTGTTCCGATGTACTGCGACAACGACGGAGCTGTAGCGCAGGCCAAGGAGCCGAGGTTTCGCAACAACACCAAATATATTGAGAGGAAGTAACATCTCGTAAGAGAATTTGTTCGCAAGGGATACATTGTGCTGCATAGAGTAGACTCAGCCAACAACGTCGCTGATCCACTGACCAAGCCACTTTCTCAGACTAGCTTGGAGCGTCATCTGGAGAACATAGGTATTAGATACCATAGTGTGTGGCATTGAGTGCAAGTGGGAGATTGTTAGGAGTATGCCCTCGAATGCCACTCAGAGGATGTTGAGTGAGGGCATTGTACTTGTAATTATGTAAATCATTTATATAAGGCAATGAATGTTTCTTTATTTACTGGTAGTTACTGACATTCTTAACTCGTAAATATACATATAGAAACTAGTTCGTGTATTTGAGGGCAAAACGTTCCACTCCTTATTGGATAAGGGGGTTGGCACTGGAAAGGTTTATAGCTCAAATACTTAATCGTTCGCAAGTCGATGAAACTTGTCTGGGCGTTAAGTTTATGTGAAGACTTGTATGACATGTTCTTTGACAAGGAGAGTGCCTGTCGAACACAAATGATTAGTGGGAGCACACGTTATAAGTATGTTAATTGGATTAGTATACTCGAACCGAATCACCCTCGATTCGTCACACGAATTTCACTTCGGGACAGTCAATGACGAAATCGAAAGGTTGTGATAAGTATTCGTGAACCTTCGACTTGAGGATTTAGTAGGGATGTGCTTGTGATGTCAAGATTTTCATTAGAGTAGTTCAACCCTATAAACCAGAAGGTGGGGGTCAACTTCGACGTGCATCTTGACGGACAAGTAGCAGGTCCTACTGAATACCAAGATAGAATTCTTTCTCCCGTGAGCGGGTTATATGTCATATGCGGTTATTGGCAGATGAGATCATAAGTCTTTGGCCAAAGAATTGGAGCTAGTTGTATTGGATACATGAGAGCTCGATGATCTCGATTTGCACTAACGCATGCATAGCGTCAAGTATAGATAGGGTTTGACTGACTGTGACCCTATAACTTGATCGGGACATTTGAAAGAAGGGTTTATACGTATACTTGTATTCAAGACAATGGTTCTTGAATGATCCCAATCATTCGTTCTCAGTTGGGGTACAGTGTAGGCCGCCAGGATGGCTAGGTGGTGCTACTACTCTTTGATTCCTGTCATTGCTGACTAAGACGGACCTACCGAGTCGCGCAATAGGATTGATGACGGAATGAATCAAACTTATTCTCTCATAATGAATATTAGATATTGGATATCTAATTTGGGACATTGGATGTTTAAATTAATTTATTGGATAAATTAGTTTACGGCCTAATGAATTAAATAAATAAATTATTGGGTGATTAATTTAATTCATAGATATAATTATTTCTTAGAGAAATTAATTATTTTGTATTTGATATGATTAATTAATTGGATTAATTAATCGATATAAATACATCGGAACTGAATCGGAGTTTATCTCTTTGAACTCACGGGAGTCCGAAACGGACTGAACTCATCCGATTCCTTCTAGAGCCCCCCTCACTTTGATTCCTTCACTTGGTCTTAGTCTTGCTTTTGGTAGGTGTATGACTAATGACTTTAGAGATATGATATCTCCTAAAAAAGGGAAAAGGTTATTTTGTGGGATATGAAAGAAGAATAAAAAGACAACCACTCCTCACTCTTGAGAGAGATCATCCGTGAGTTTTGGCAAGAGAGAGAGAAAAGAGTTCTTTTTCTTCATCTTCTTCATTTCACTTCTTGATTGTTCTTGGACAAAATTCAAGATAAATTGAGAGATATAGATTATACACTTAGAGTGTTATAATCAAATAGCTTCATCACTTAGCTCTAGCCGTATCCTTGGAGGATAGCAAGGTGATCGTCATCCCATTCGTTTCTCCGACGCGTGGCAACTAGAGGCGTTGTATTTTCGATGTTGGATGTTTCAAGTGCTTGGAGTGCTTCGGATCGTAGAGAATTCAACTATAGCTTGGGGAATAGCTCAAGAGAAGGAATCCATTTAATCAACGGACTACAAGGGGGAGTTTCTATATCTCTTATGTTTTCGTTTATATTTGTATATACGTAGCTCGATCGATCCTCGTAGGGATTCGGATCGAATTAAATGATGTTTTAATAAGAAATGGACTTCAAGTGCCGATAGGTAATGATGTTTGTACTAGTTCTTAATGTTATGTGTAGTTTTCTATATCACATGCCAATATTATTTATTTGGGTTTAATTATTTTAGGAAAATTTCTTCTTGTGGATTGCGGTTTTGCTAACCGGCGTCAATTTTTGGCGCCATTGCACGGTGTTCGATATCATTTAAAAGACTTTGGTGGTCAAGGTCGTCACCCTAGAAATCCAAGTGAGCTATTCAATCTCCGTCATGCAAAATTAAGAAATGTGATTGAGAGAATATTTGGTATATTTAAATCACGATTTACGATTTTAAAAGTTGCTCCTCCATTCCCATTTAAGACACAAGCAGAGTTAGTGTTAGCATGTGACGGGTTACACAACTTTCTGAGGAAGGAATGTCGGTCCGATGAATTTCCGATTGAACCAGAAAATGATCAAGAAGCTACACTAAATCTGGGCTTGGATGATGAAAATATTGAACTGTTGTCTCAAAGTCAACGACAACAAAGGGAGAAAGCTGGTACATTGAGACAGGGCATTGCTAATGCTTTGTGGAATGATAGTGTAATACCCGAGATTTTTCATTCTGATTAATTTGAATTTTTCTTTTTAGACCAAAAATTTCTAGGTTGTCGAGCGCTAGTATTATTTTTCTCAACGATCGATTTTGTGTTTATGGCCATATGTGGTGATTTGTTGTATATTATTTTCATTTCGGATCGATGTTGTTGTCCGCGAGAGTTTCGTCGTGTTCGTTCTGTGTGTTTTTGGGAATCGAGTCGTCGGGCCATGGCAGTTGGGCGCTAGCCGGACAGGTGCGGCAGGGACCGGCATAGCGCACGCTACTACCGGGAGACTGCGTGCGCTAACCGACAGGCGAAGCACACGCTATTCGGCAGCCAACGCACGCTACCTAGGCTAGGCAGAGAGGCTTCTAAGGTTCTGGACTCCAGTAGGATCGGCAGGTAACGCACGCTACTGCCGGTCATTGCACGCGCTAACCGGCAGGCGTAGCGCATGCTACTCGGCAGCCAGCGCGCGCTACCTGGGCGATGGAATCAGTCCAGGAGGCTCTGGAAGGGGTTGACTAGACCAAGGCCGGACCGCCAGCGCACGCTGCCGGTATTCTAGCGCACGCTAAGACGCCTGCCTATATATTTGGCCGAGTAGCCCTGTTTCCACCCATTTTTCACTTCCTTTCTTTCCTTTCCGCGGCCAGAGATTTTGAGAGCAAGGAAACATGTTGTTAAACAATAAATCCATGAAGTTCTTGAGTTCATATCATTGATTGATCATCCCATAACCTCCTCCGATTGACCGAATCAAGGTTAGTTTTTCCCAAAATCTAAACTTTGGGAAATTTGGGGATCTTGGTAGATTTCATCTGTTCGAACCATATTAACTCAGATTACTGATGGCTAATCGAAGATTAAGTTGTGTTCTATCATTTTCATCATCTTTCCACGGTTTTACCATTACCGATTCGTCGTTTATATGAGTTCTTAGTTGACGCCTTCAAGGTATCCGGGGAAATGCCGCAGATGGGGGATTCGGTCGTTTTACGATGTTTTTCCTCATGTGATTGATTGTTTATTTGATGATAGGATATTAGGGATGAATTCCCTACGATAATCCGGTGTTGAGCCTTTCCGATCGTTGTTTTCATTGGAGTTCTGGATTTTTCCAATCGACCGTATTTTCGAAGTATTCGCGAGAGATTACCAAGACAAGTACCTTTATATACGAATTATAACTACGTGAACTCATTGTTGCCGAAGTGTGTGAATTATCTCTACGAATATATATATATATATATATATATATAAGTATGTATGTATATAGATATACATATACATATGTCGGGTGATTAATATTGATACTAGTTGATGTACTCAACTTACATTAAAGTACGAACCATATTTATAGAGATAATAGAGTAAGGTTTATGTATTCGGTTGAGTTACGATAGAAGGATATATGTGTGGCGTTGGATTGATTATGCCGAAGGCTTATTGTATTGAATTTTGATTGATAACGTGCGTGTTGTTGTTTATTTGCGTGGTTGTCGACTGGCGGATAATTTGTGTGAATTGGTGTACTGACTTGATAATTGTGGCAACGATTGACTGTGTTCTTGATGTTTGAAACAATCTGAATACTTGTTGTGAGAGACGTCGTATCCGGGAGCCTCTGAGGGCGGGACGTGTACTCCGGCCTGGTGTATGCTGCAATGAGCGGCTCCATATGGTTGGTGAACACCGGTGTTACCTAATGCGTGTGCAAGGGGCGGCTCTTGTGGGAGTGAACGCCGGCGCGGTGACATGTTCAAGGGGCGGCCAACACAGTGGAGTGAACACCGGTGCACAGGTGTGTAAGGGAGGCGTCTGGCAGGCTTATTGGTTACGGATATTCGAGTGACAGCTAAGACCCCGTTACCGAATGATGTTCGTAACTCAAAGTTCTTTCAACTCGTTTTAAATATTGGTCTCGATATAGACCGATATTTGTGTTTCCGATAGTTTGTTTCAACTTGTTTTAAACGTTGGTATTATGGTTAATTAACCAAGGATATTTGACGAGATCTCCGAGGGTTAATTAATCAAGGGTCTTGAGCAGGAATTTTCGAAATGAGAGGCTGTGTATTTGACTATGGAATTGGGTCGAGAACCCCGTGAAATGTTGAGATGATTGATCTCGTGATGATATTATTTGGATCGGGTCGAGAACCCTGTGAGATGTTGTAATGATTCGCTTGTGACAGTGTTCTATTAATTGGGTCGAGGACCCCAAAGAACGTTGAAATGGTTTTCTTGTAAGATTGTTTTCCACATGCTGGCTCCAGGACCCGAGAACTCTTGAAGTTATTTTCTAAAAGTATTCCCATTCGATTTTCAAAACCCTAAGACAGCCCGAGTCAATAATATCATTTTCAAACTTGATCTTTTGACTCATTGGGCTCGTTTAAGGTTTCATTGGTGCTATGTTCCGTAAACAAATTTGACTATATGAATATCTTTCCCTTGTGTAAGTGAATACTCTTCTGTGCTGGTTGTGTGAATGTGTGGAGCATGTTAAGGCTTCGCGGCTGTCGAGTTTTGTGTTGATATTTTTCGTATATCCTGTTATGTACTTGCACTAGCAAAATTCCAGTTTGCAACTCGGGGGTGGGTGCCTGTTATGCGCTCAGGTTTCGGCAGCTCGAGAGCAGTCACGGGATTGGCTTGGAAGGAGATGGAAGACGACGATTCTAATCATACAAGAGTCAGAGTCTTTTTCTTTTGCTTTATCTTGGTCGGTATTTTCTCATTTGGTTGAGTATTCACCCTTGCATGGGTGTAGTTTTCATTTATTAAATTGAGTCGTCATTCCTTTCCGTGTTCAAGTTTATTATTGTCATGGACCTGTGAATTATGTTGGTTTTTGAATTGTTTAATGACCTTGTCGGTCTGTTTTCTAATTATTTTGACCCCGGTCGGTCAGTCACTGAGTAGTTTATTGTAGTTTAGCCTGGTAGATCCTTGTGAGAAGGGTCTACGGTATGTCACATTCCCGATCGTATTCTGGGGGTGTTACAGATAGGCCAAGAGATGATGTTAATAATGAAACTCAAGAGGATAACGATGAAGATGGTGAGAATGTGGAGATTAATGATGATGAGATTGATTAACTTATATATATATATATATAGTTATTTGTGTTTTGTAAGGTGATTGGATTTTTAAATCATTACAAATATATTTTTATTACGAATTTATATATCACATATATTAATCTCTCAGTGCGTAAAGAATTATTTTTAGAGGAAGTACTTACTATATTATTTTATAAAAATATAATAATCGCTTTGATATGCATATATTTTTTGGGTCGTTGATTGCATAAAGGTTATATATATAAGCACTTAGACTTCGGTCTCACATGCACAACATAAATGTTAGAACTTGTAAGCCCTGTTTAGTAAAAATAAAATAAAAAATAAAAGACTTTTAAAATCCTCTAAAGTAATTTCATATCTATAATACTTAAAGCTTATCCCCCTTAATTTAATGTGTAAGGGGGTTGTGCACAAAAAAAAGTACCGTACAACATGCTTAAAGCAACACCTTAAACTCTAAAATAATTGTGCACAAAAGAATGTATTCAAGCCATAATCGTCAATTATTGCTCGGAAGATGAAGTGGAGAGGAATATCAATTGTTTGATGTGCTTGAAATAAATGTTATGTCTTAATGGTTTAGAATGCTTACAACTTTTCAGTTGCTTACAACTTTTCAACTAGATTTTGAAGATTATAAATAACCCGATATCATCATTTTCACCGCCATCATTTCTCAGAATGGTTCGAGCTTTTTCCAAATCGACAACATCAACAAATCAGACTATCCTAAACCCATCTCACCACTCGAACACAATCAATTACAACATCGACTACATCAAAAAATCCCGTCTCCAAACACAGCCACGACTCGAAACGAAGAAATAATAATAAAAGATCTCAATTTTTTCTTCTCTTTCGTGTACAACAAAAACATCTTAGACCTTTTAAGATCGAAACACGAAGAGAAGTACATCATCATCGATCCATCTTTTGAAGCTTAGCTTCTTTTTATATCCGAAAAAGTGGAATGCGAGACATAGAGAAAGAACACAAGAACACTACACCACGATTCAAGATAACCAATTTGAAACCCTAGGTACGATTGAAAAGCAGCAACAGCAGCAAACCTTTGAGTAAAGATGAAGAACCGGGAACTATATATGTTTTCTTTGTTGTTAATGTATGAAAGAAAGAAAACAAAATCCGGATTGAATATAAAGCCCAAAGGAAGGAGCGTGTCTTTTTTTTTCTTATTAGGAAAGGTGTAATGGTGATTGATTTGCATTGATTGTGTCGTGGTATAATAGCATGATTTACGGGTTGAGATTTTGTGCTTATCCTTTTTTAAATGTTGTGTGTCGAATAAAAATATTGGATCAAAAAAAATCGTGTGATAAGTCTTCAAAGAGAAAAAAGGAAAGTAGCTATTTTTTTTTACATGTAGCAACTTATATTAGGTATATATGTATCTTATGTAATATATCATTTAATATGAACATACAACACGCTTGAATATGTCAATTGAATGTGTATATGAATATATACATATTTTGCTCCTACTAATGTTGGCCATATTTAACTAACATTAAGGTTCTCAACATCTTATAGCATGACCTTAGACCTTTTTACTTTGAATGCTACAATTTGTTATATGGGGTGTTTTTTGTCCTTTTTTGTTGCTATTGCATCAGTATTTTAATGGATGATTAAGGAACAAATATTAATGTTTGTTAGAAGACTTCCTTTAGAAAAACAAATGTCTTTCTCATGTTATTGTCTCTTAGATCATAGAATCAATTTTAATACACTTTTGCCTCCATAGGTAAAGACCATATAAACTTTGAAAACATATTTTTCCTAATGGCTTTGATCGATTATTAATCCATTTAGATGAAACTTTAAATACACTATGACCTCATTTGCAGAAAATATTTGGTGTTGAGAAGTTTAAATATAATTAATTAAGCCAATAATAATGTATAGTGAGATGTAACAAAAAAACTATAATGGAAAAAATTTCAATACGTCATTTGTTCAACATTAATTATTTGTTCAACAAAAATGAGCCATAAAGAAAAGACATGAATAAAGTTGAATATAAGTTTCACCAAAACAATTCATTGAACATTTGGATATTTTTAGTCCGTTGTTTCGCTTATTAAGTTGAGTACGGAAATTTATTTCTATGCTTTCATTTGATTACACAACATTTTGGTTTTTAATGTTATACTTGAGTTGTTTATATTCATATTTTGTTAATATTAATTCGATTTTTAACTAAAAACATGTTGTCAGCCGTCATCATAATACTAAAGGGATAATCATTGAATTATAATTTCGTAGTTATTTATATAATATGTGCATATATTCAAATTAAGTGAAACGAATAACATAGTGGGTTGTGTTTTGGTAAATTGTCTTTTGAGACTATGAAGTAAAATTATCCGTATTAAGTATGCCGTATGAAAGGGAAAAAGTAATCATTGAATTACATTGATGTTGTTGACAAAGTTGTTGTGTCAAGAAAGTCGGGTTGTTTCAAAGCTGAATATGACCACACGGGTCAACATGATATTGAATATGACCACACGGGTCAACATGATACCGATTATGACCACACGGGTTAACATATAATTAAAATCTTAATGATTTATCAGTTCATTCTCATATGTCATAGTGCAACTTATAATTAGCATAAAGTTTCATTTGGTAGGGCTGACAGATAAACATTACGTAATGAACAATTAAATACAACATTTGTGCATCGCACGGGTCAGTTAGTAAGCTATAATTGTCTCATGCTACACATAGTTACATTGGAGCAACTTTTATAGTCACAAACAATGTTTTGCTTCCATGTACGAGATATAATATGTGTTAAGTCATACATGATTTTGTCCCGATAAGCAAAAAAAATTTATATAACTTATTCATATTAAAAGATTACATGTGAAAAGATTATTTTAATTGTAACTTTTAATGAAAATAAACTAATTTAAATACAAAAGTTATGATAACATCACAATCAAATCAACTAAAATAAATACAATACATTACATATAACTAATTACATAGACTAAAATAAATAGACAATAACAATAAAAAAACCTATAAACTTATCTAAAAGGCATCTAAATTCCGTCGTATGCTCATTCAACCGTCTGCACCAACATTACGTACAAAACACGTAGATATTCAACCAAAGACCGTGCATCGCACGGGTTGAATAAAGCCTCGTAAATCCATAAGAATCTCTAAAAAAATTAGAACATTCCATAGACTTTAAAAGTCATTATCTATAATATTATAAGATTGAGTCCCAAAATTTAATGTGGAGTAATGAAGATAGAGGTTTTAGAGTTAAAAACAAGTTGGAGGCCTTTATTATTCGTCCATGCCTTACCTGCGTATAAATGCTTGCATCTCAAGAGTCTTTCGATTTTATTTAGCGGAATTAAACATGACCATGGAAGATGAATAGAAGATACAAAAAAGAATATAAACAGTTTGGCAGTTATAACAAAGAAGGATTATAAATAGAAGATACAAACCCTCACAGTTTTTTGGGCACCAATCTTCACCACCATGCCCACATCATTTTCTCTTTAGCGATGGAAGTATTACCGTGCTATTTTTTTTTTTAATCTGTCATTTTCGTGTTTTGGTTGATGTGTGCAGGGAATGACTTTAAGTTCCACATACAAAAATATGAAAGGTTAGTTACTTTACATGTAGATTAATTGGTAAAAGGTTGTTTCGGTTGCACCGATTTTTTTATACATAATGTTGTGATTCGTTCAAATCCATCGATCTATCACTGAATGAAAAAAATAAGATTTGAACTTAAAAGGAAAAAAAATGATCTCAGTTTGTTCTTTAGATGTTTCAAATCTTTAAAAAAATTCATGTTTGAAATGAAAGGCTCGAAAAGAAATATCGGATCTCAGTTTGTTCACTTTTGGTTAAGATCTTAAAATATCTTTTAAGTGTGAACATAAGCATCATAGATTCGTGAGAAGCACAAGCTTCTTTGTATTATCCGAGTTTAACAAAGAAAGAACAAAGACAATCATGTTTCATTCTTTCTCTCTTTCGGGTCAATGTAAACAAGAACAAATAGTAAACCTACCCGAGACCTTAAAGATCTTAAGTCGTCATTCTTCTTCTTCTTTGTGATGCGGTTACATAGCAGAAAGCTAAAAGATGTTGGTGACTTGGTGGGTTCGTGTGTTTGAGCTAAGAATAGCAGAAAAGGGATATGGTTTTGCTTAGCTTCGGTCACATAAAGATAGATAGATACTTTGATTGTTTATTTCTTTTGTGCTTGAGTTTGGGGAGTGCGAACATAAGGGTTTCGTTAAGTGATGATGTATGTGATTTTAAGATGTATGTGAGGCGTGTTATAGTGTGTAGGGTTAGGCTAAAAGAGAGTGTTATATGATTAGGGTTAAATTTGAGTGGGTTGTGTAGCATATTTTTGGTAGTGTTTATGGGCTTAAAGGTAGTATGGGCTGGAACGGTTTGCAAAGCGGGTTAAGATTGACAACAAAATAACACTTGAGGTGCATACGTTGTGCACAAGATTTTATATTTATTTATTTTTTTCCTGACATAAGTAATGATTTTTTTTTCATGTGACCAAATTTTGGTCTTTATAGGTACAAAGTTGGTGATGTGCTATGAGTTACCGTTTCAAGGTGCCACACTTCAGTTTCATATGTCGAAAATATGTCGCATTAAGTATTGATTCCGACTTTGGTTTCATTGTTTTTAGTTTCTAGCTTGAACAAAAATATAACGTCAGTTATGTATCTTTGGGTTTTTTAATATTCCCTCATTTTCAAATGTAATGCAATGTTTGACTTGCCATACTGCATGATTATAAACATTCCTACATGATGAAAGTAAAGATCTTTAATAATAAAATAGTATCAAGATGTTAAGCCACAAAAGATTGTTAGTGCCATATAACTTTCACATAAAAGGCCACTGAATTGACCACCTTGGACAATACAGATTCCATGTCCACATATAGGAAACTAACCCATCAATTAAGTGTCTAAAAAAATAATAATAACAATAAAATTAAGGCATGGTGAAGATAACCAATTTTCCCTACTAACTGGATCGATAAAAAGCATCACGGTATGTGCATATATATGTTTCATGGTAAGTTGAGAAACCAAAGCATCACAGGTATGTACATATATTAACAAAATCATTTTGAGTATTTGTGATAATAAAATCACAACTGATGAACCTGTTGACAAACAAAATGATAAAAATTATTGCTGAGCAATACGCTACAAATAATTAGAACGAGCCCGAGTGCATCGCACGGGTCGGAAGCATAATTTAATGTGAAGTATATACAACATCGAGATGGAAGTGCAAGGGTTGCCGGAATTGATCACGTATTTAGTATAGAATTAAAAGTCGGTTATTGATTGAAATGAAGTTGAAAATATTGTAAGAATAATTAATGATTTAATCTAATTTATGCCTATATAAACCGGCCAAAATCACATTTAGTATATACATGTTTGTTGAAGTGTATTACTAAGATGATTCACACATCTTTTAGATCTTTAATTGTTAGTGATGCCTTAAATTCTCTTTTGCAACATTTAGTACTTACATGTTTGTTGCAGTGTGTTAATGAGAAATATTTTGGAGATGATTCACACATCTTTTAGATCTTTGTAATTAACTTGGTCTTTTTTTTTCTTAATTTAGTTATCAATGCATGCAGTCTTAAAAAATCACACAAGATCGTAAATGCTCGGATAAAAGGAACCAAATATTAGGATACCAACAAATTAATTTGTTTCTTACAAAATTAGGTGATTGTTATAGATAAGCATATAGAGATATATGTATTATGTGAATGCATTTTCATATACAAGTAAATTATGTCTGTTTTCTATTGATGTAGCTCACATGTGCGAATTCATTCAAGAAAATATGCACGAGCATGTATATAAAGCAACATTTAAATGGTTAAATGATAATTTCCCTTGATTTAATGTGGAGTAATCAAAAACCCATTTATAAAACACATCACAACTTAATAACAAAAACCCATTTATAAAATACAAAACGACAAAATCAAAACAACATCAAACATTTTTAAATTTTTATACAACAAAGTAAAAACGTTTCATACAACATACTAAAGTACTAAACAAAAAATAAACATACACTAGCCAATATGCAGAATTAATACACAATTAATAATTAAATTAAAAGCCCGTGCGTAGCACGGGTTGTGCATGCCTCGTAAAGTTTATAGACTTTTAAAATCCTTTAAATGTATGGATTGAATACACCCCTAGTTTTTTCACTTCGATGGAAAATTTGGCTTAATTTGACTTTTCACCACGCAAAGTAGATACCAATAGATAGCTGTACAGTAGCTTTGATTCTACTAGGAATTTTTTGTAAAAATAAATCCCCATACTCCACTTTTATTTTAGTGGCGTTCTTTTTTTGAGGGTGAACTTTAGACAAATTATTTTTTGAAATGTAAGTATTAAAATATATATAATAAATAAATTTATTTTGAGAATTTGAAAAGGCGAAATCTCCCAATTTAAGTGTAAAAGAGTGAGTAGAATATATCAATGATAAAATTAAAAAATCAAATTCTAAAAATAGAATCCTTAATAATTGGAAAAAATAAAAATCTTCCATTTAAATTGGGAAAGAAGGAGTAATAGTAAGGATAAATATTAAGTTCAAAATATATGAATCTTCGACTGTGTTTAGCACAACTTATCAAGTAGCTTATAAGCTTCAGGAATTTATTTGATCATTGATAAAAATAAGCTCGTTACATGAACGCCAAACTTCTCAAATCAGGTAGCTTATACCAAGTTAGCTTATTAAAAAAAAACTTCCTCTTATCTTTTTATTCCACAAATACACCTGATCTAAATTAAAAAGAAAATCAATCGTTACTATTCCTCTTTACTTCTGCCGTTACAGTTTGTTCCTTCCGTCTCCAGCTCAATTTTCTTGGCGCAATTCCATACATTAACAATTTTTTTATCTTATCAAGTTAAAATACTCACCAATAATTTTTCAACTTTCTATGAACTGGGAAAACCGACTTTTCTAGGAGGACATTGGTAGCTTGGGATAAGGTGTGTTTACCTAAGGCAGCAGGGGGATGGAACATCACACAGTTCAATTGATGGAATAAGGCGACTATTTGTAATCTGTTGTGGTGTGTATCCCAAGAAAAAGATAAGATTTGGGTACACTGGATCCATGGATACTACATAAAAGGGCAAGATCTTGCTACCATGAACCTGCCGACTCAGGCTTCATGGGTAGTACAGAAGATATTGGAAGAAAGAAATGTTATTGCTACTACTTCTCAAGGTATGAACCTACTATCTTCTTCTAAGTTTTCCATCAAAAAACGTATACAATGAATTGAGAGGACAACATCCAATATTGGGGAAACTAGTCACTTCCGACTATCTGGCCAATATTGGGATTATGGTGGATCCGGTTTGTGGGTTATGTGAGGTTGAGATGGAGAATATTACTCATCTTTTTTCAAGTGCAGATTCTCCGCTCGGATTTGGGAGCAGGTTAGTGAATGGTGTGGAATTCCTAGAATGGTTAAGGGGCTGTTTACCAACTCTATTATTAAGATTTGAGTGGAATAAGTTGTCTTTTTAGATTATGTTGTCTGTCTGGATAAAGATGAAATGCTGTTTACCTACATTGCTGAATCAACTGTTTGAATGGCAGAAATGAGCATTTTACTCCCTCGATATATATAAAAATGTATTAAATATTTATATCCAAAATAGTTCAACACCATACAATTATAAATTGCACAACGTCATAATAATATAACACAATATCTAATTATAATATCTAGTTATAATAGTTATTTGGTCCCATTAAGCTACTATCTTATTGATTAAGCTCCTGGTAAACATATTATCAGTCGTCCGAAAAAACTATAAGAAACCAATAAGTTTCATTAAGCTGCTAGTAAACAGGCCCTAATTCATGGGATGAAGAATTCTTGTTCTTACAAACTCAGTGTGGTTCATAGTCAAGCAAGCAAAGAATGTATAGGCTTGCAGTGACAGTGGTCGTCTACAAGATTTGGCAGGAGCGGAACAGAAGGAGATTCAAAGAGGATTCATGTGATGCTGATCAGATTATTAGGCAGTGCCAACTGCTTATATCCATGAGGAGCTATCACGATCAGAAATTAATTAGACTACTAGGTAACTAGATTCTGATTCGGTTGTAAGGTTGTTGGTCGGTTAGCTTTGTATTCTCAAACTCTATACTTGGTGAAATAAAAACTTACTTACCAAAAAAAAAAAAAAAAAAATCAACTTTTGATGATTTTTAACGACTTAATTAAAGTTACGGTGAATAGTACATATATGCATTTTATAGTGAGTATATATTAAAATATTTAGAGAAAAAAATATCATATATTTTTATTTAAAAAAAGTTAGTGTAATAATATAATGAGGAAGTTAAGAAAAAAATAAAAAAATAAAAGAGTAATACCCTTTATGTCGTTTTAAAAATATCAACTAACTTATCAGCTAATATGCTAAATACTGAATTAAAATCAATTAGGTTATCAACTAAATTATCAGTTAGTTTTGCTAAACAAAACCTCCACCTTAATTTGACCTTAAATGTAAAAACTAAAATCCAATTAAATTTCAGGTGAGCTGCATAATAAACAATATTAATAATATTAAATCAAAATACCCTAAAGAGTTGTTCCCCTCGAAATTCATATTTGAATAGAGAATATATATTCGAATTTCCTTAACATTCTCTTGTAAGTACTTCATCAATTCATTTTCTTGTTTGTTTTTCGTTTGTAGGATTTTATTTTTGTATTGGATTTTTACAATAATATTCTATATTATTATTCGTTCCTATATAATTATCGCTACGACAATCTGATTTACCGAGAACCAACTTTGTCCTTTGGTTATTCTTTGAAATATCTTAATAAAAATTATAAAAAAATATATCAATAGATTTGTATTAAGAAGTACTTTTAAAATATATGATTTTTCTATATTATTTTTTCAAAGTATAAGAGATTAGGAGTCGAAGTTAGATCCCGAAAAAAAAAACAATTAATTTGAAGCAGATAAGTATTTGACATCGTCGTCTTAAAAAATAATTTAACACTAGCCGCAATAGGTCCGATTGCACCCAATTTAAAAAGGTTTCGGGGCTAAAATATGCATTTTTGCCCCAAAACTAAGCGATAGACAGAAAAAACCACAATTTGGTCTTTCTACTTTTATCCCATTTCACAACACCATGAGGCCAGATTTCTTCCTTCCAAACAAATGCACCCGAGATCAGCGGCGGATCCACACGCAGCCTAATTTGGGGGAGGTGCCTGTGCCCACGGTCAAATTTTTTCCAATCCTTATATCTCATTTATAATGGGAAAATATTATAATACAATTCTTTCATGCTAATTACCTGCGTGCATTCATTTCGCCGGAGGTTTTGGATCCCCCACTGCCGGAAAAGATCAAATTATTTCTTGGGATAAATTTTATCATCAGGTCCGATATCGCGTGAGCCCGTGTTGATATACGGTCCCCGGAAAGTAGCTTGAGGGGGCAGTGGCTTCGACGCATCGATCACAGGAGCATTCGAGGACTTGGTCCTGAATAGACCCAAATTCAGGTTGAGTATTTACGACACCATCCTTGGGTTTTAGGTCCAAGAACGAAAATATCGAATCAACTTGGAGGTGAAATTCGTAACAGAAACACATATAAGGGGAGGTTATTTGTGATTTACAAATTCTGAAGTTCTCTTCGACTTAGAAAGATAATCTGAGTAAAAATAAGTTTTAATCAGTGAAAATCAGTTTTGATCGGTAAACTTTAGGTTTAATCAGTAAAATTCAGTTCTAGTCAGCAAAATCATATACTCCCCCTATCGAGCACACCTTCAAAACATGATTTTGTCCCAATAGAATAGAAGAGCCTCATTTCTACTTTTTTACATCTCATGCAACTATGTGATTATATTATTCTCAACTAATAAGGATATAACTGAAAAAAATGGTCACAAAAAAATTATTTTGGGCATTGTATCTTGCAACCGATACAATATTCTACAATCATCAATTTAGTCTTTTCTAGTGGGACCGAGGGAGCAAATACACGGTGAACCAGCAAAAATCAATTTCAACCAGTAAAAATCAGTTTTAATCACTTAAAATTAGTTTGATTCAGTAAAATTAATTTCAGTTCAGCAAAGATACTTTTGTAAATAGATTGAATTACAGGGGTAGCAATGTAATTAGCCCCAGCTACAGATATTGCTCATAAACGAAGCAAATTAAATGTGCTAGCTAAACAAGCTCGTAAAATAGTACTTGACAAGTTCGACTTACGCCATGTAGAATGGAAATGCCAACCCTGCTGATGCAAAAGCTAGTAAGCCTGCAGCAACAAAGGCATTGCGCTTCCGGGACATCAAGATGTGTATGGAAGGGTCAAAGGATGATCTGAGACCGGAGCAGTTAAGAATTCACAAGGGCAAGCCATTAAAAAAGTTCGCTTAATAACAAAATTTAATCGGTTATTTAAAAAACGTACCCTAGAGGTTTGGCCTAATTATCAAAAAAACAGCTAACTTACATAATTTCAAAAACTACTTCTGAAATTTAATTTGTCTTGCATTTACCGCCTTCACAACCAAAACACACATAAAAAAATCACATTTATAGAAGTGTTACATATATCTCCTAGTTTTTAGCACTTGGTCCTCTTCTCCCCCGCTTAGAATAATAAAATTCAGTATAAATCAGTTCTAATTAGTAAAATTCAATTCGAATCAGTAACTTCATATAATAAATCAATGTGAATCAGTAAAAATCAGTTTCAATTAGTAAAAGTCAGTTTCAATCAGTTAAAATCAGTTTAATTCAGTAAAAATAATTTCAGTTCAGTAAAAATCAGGTGAAGAGAACAGGACCTTAACCAAGCCTCGGGGGTATTTTGTAATTCTGAAAGTTAGTTGGGGTTTTGCTTGTAATTAGGATAAACCTCAATTGTACTTTTTAACAATCTTGATGTTTTATACTGCAAACGAACATGGAGACGGAATTGATTTATTAGTAGTTTCTTGACAAATCACAACAACATGATAACAGCAAATAAACAAATACTCGACAGAAATAGAAAGAGACATAAAAAATCGTATACTTCCGCGAGAGTCCATCGCTCTTTTACTACACCAGAACTTTTTTACTCATACAAGATACACCCTTTTATATTCCCAAAACAACTACACTCTTGTAAACCCACTCTATAGTGTATTCCCACATCCCTCACAAATTGACTCACACAAATTGCTCTCTCCTCCTAAATTCCTACACTTGATCGATATTTTTCTATTCCATTCCCGATTTATTTTTCGGATTCTCTGTTTTTCTCTTATGGGTCTCTTCCAGTTGATCTTTATGAACAATCCAAGTACACCATTAATTTCCCCCTTCTTCAAATTAAATATATATAAAAAAACATTTAAGTAAACTACATTTGCATATGAACAGAGCCAGACCAAGGATTTTTAGTTTTTTTTTTTTTTTTTTTTTGGAATTTAGCACCCCACCCCCCCAATATCCCACCCCATCCCCACACCCCAACCCAATATGATGATACGAAATTATTGGATCAGGGAAGGTCGTGCATTTTCCAGTATGTAAATCAATGATCAATAATTTTAAGGAACAAAACATTAGTTTAGATTCAACTCTACATATTAGTGAAATCAAAACGCAAAAGAAGAAATAAACAAATTATTATTTTTTTCTTAAAAAAAAATCAGAATAAAAAATTATACACAAATTGCCATGGATCACTAAGTACATGAGAAATAAAAATCGGAAGGGAGAAATAAAAATCGAAAGGGAGAAACTCAAATCCATGTCGAGAATAAAATCGAAAGGGAGAAACTCACCGCTCGAGTGTTCGTCTTTCACCGCCGCTGCTGCCGTGACGGAGCTGTGCCGCTGTGGGTTTTACTTTACAGGAGTGTCTGCGACAACTGGGCCTCTCTTTAGTTCTCTATATACATAAAACTGGAAGGCCTGAAGGATTTAAACTAACTGTGGGTCGGTAAAGTGAAATTGGAATGCAGCCCATTACTAGAACTTGGTTGGCTCAAATACCAAAAAAGAAAAGAAAAATGTGAACATTCATATGAAAAATAATAAAAATTTAGCTAAATTGTAGCATTCAGTTGAAAAAAAAAATATGATAAAAAATATTGAGCATATAATTAAATTTGCAGCAAAAAATCTACGAATATTATGTCGTAAGATAATAAAGTTCAGTGATTGAACAAATAAAAATTCAATTAAAAAGATCGATCTTTGATCAAAGCACTGAACATATTCAAACTACGGAAAAAACTAATGAGCATTATGTCAAAATTAATAAATTTTGATTATGAAATTGATTTTTCGAGAACGTACAAAATGAACATACAATTAAAAGCAATGTATAATAATAATAAAATAATGTAACAAGATAATATAAATACTTTTAAATGTTAATGTCATCTTGATTTTTAAGAATAATAATAATAATTTTGCATGTTGAGTATATTATATATTATTGTGCAATTATACTATTTCCTAATTCCTAGTATATACGAAAGACAATTCATTTAATATATTTCTGATCAAAAATCAAAAATAAATGAAGAAGCAGTTGTATTTTAAATGGAGACCAATTTTTTCTGTCAGGATAAATTATTCTTTGAATAATCTCTGGCCAATTACATGTCAGTTAGCAGTAATAACATCTGCTGTTGTGATAAAAGCTCAATTCAATTCAATTTAATAAGTTCCAGTGACCCGTTGCTAGGCACATTTTCTATCCTCCTGAACTAAATCATATATCTATTTCACATTTTCCTTCAAAATCAAGAAAATAATAGTAAGAATCCTATTATTGGGTGATAATGGCCAATTTTAGAGACTAGAACACACTTATATCGATCACACATCTCGTATAAATACATTTAGCTGTGCTTTTCGTAATACATGTCATTTATTTCACGAACAATACACATCATACGATCCAGTACACATTATAGGATCCAGACGGAGCTCATCACATTAATCTTATGCAATTGTGTCGCAAGAGAGGTCATGGTCACGGTCATGGTCATGTCAAACCACTTGACCGGTCTTGACAATCTAGCGGAATCGTAAAACCGTCTCACACAAGTTCTTGCCTATTCTAAATGTAGCTATCAGACTTCTCACAGTACTGATCAATGACATAAATATTAGATTCTAGACCATATATCATCCCTATCCTAAAAAGTGTAAACAAGAACCATAAGTCCTCTGAACCAATCCCAAGCAAGTGCATCTCCTCTTCCAACATTGCAGTTCTCATTATATCTAGACCCAATCAGGCAGTTAGATTCACAAATATATCAGTTAACTAATGTAATCAAGATAATAGAAAATATCTCATTCACTCACACCAGCCACATAAACTTCTACGCGGGATCACAGGTCGAAAAAAGCTACACTGTCGTAGAACTGGTCCACGGAATATCAAAGAGCATATCTAAACATAATAAAAGCAACACAGCATCTATTTAGAAAACCACCAACCGATATGGCAGCAATAAGTCCGTCGAAAAAGAAATTTCAACTACAAGGTTCTCCACCAGTTAACCTAGAGTTTCGACATACATATACTTTGATCACAAACATAGAGTTAAAGTAAAATACATTTCCAGCGGAAATGCAATGCAACTGATTTTTCTTTTCTTTTCTTTTTTTTCTGAATCCAGCAAGAGATAATTCACTTGGGAGGAACTATTTGTTGAGGTTGGTTTTCCTGCACGTGCTGATGGTTCAAAGACCTCCTAAAAAGCATAATGTGTGGCTCTGGACGATGGATGGCATAGTGGACCCACCCACGGCTTTGCTGGACTCCGATCGCACGCCATTCATTCTGCCCAACAAATATTTTTCAAGAATAAACAAGGGAGAGCCCTACAAAGTACTCTTGAGGTTTTACCTAATTACAAAAAGTATCCCCACGGTTTGATTCGTGTGAAAATCAAAGGGCTAACTAATATTTGTATAAATGTGGGGGTGAATTTGAAACATTTTATACGACAGAAACAAAAACTAATGGGTACTTTCTGTAATTTGTATGTTAACTGGTTTATTTCTGTAATTAGGTCAAACTTCAAGGTAGTTTTTGTAATTAACCTAAATTGGGAATAACATCTATCGAAATTCAGATACACCTGCAGTGATACTAAAATCAGTCTAGACAAATTTGATTTCTGCAATTTTAATCAACCATAGCAAGAAATTCTACGATAAAGCCACCACTATCATGAAAAAAGAAAATCTAATTTGTTGTAGATTACTAAACCCTAATTATGCAATTTAACAATTACATCAAAAAAAAAAAAACTTACTTCTGAAAGGAGGCGATTCTTCGGAAGCAGTTTGGCTACCTCCGGCGGAAGAACCACATGTCTGAAGAAAAGAAAAAATCCGACAAAAATAATCACTTGAAATCTCAATCAACGAAGGAAAAAATTCATATCCAAATGAAACATGAAAGATCGGAGGAAGATAAGCGCACCTGTACTCGCATGTATCATCGAAATATTTCTCTGAGTACTGGATCTGACCCATTCCCAATTTACTCCCTGCACAAATTTCTTTTTTTTTTCCCCACAGAAATACACCAACTAGACTGGTAGTTAGATCGGCCTGCATAAATTAAATCATGAATTCCCAAGAAAGAAGGGGGGGGTCAAAAATATAGCGACCGTGTTTAGTGGGAGTGAGCGAAATCTACCTTCAATAGCGAACCAGTGAGTCGGAGCAGGAGACGACGAACGCGTGGGGCGAAAATGTAAAAGAGGTGTATTTTGGGGGGTAAAATAAAATGATGGATTTGCTTTTGAATTTCTAGAGAGATTGTTTTCCGGAATATATAACTAATAAGGAAAAACCGTCCTTTTGAATTTCAAATTTTGAAATTTTCCCGCTTTGATTAGTTAGCATGATTTGAATTTTGTTTCCATTTTTTTGCCCACTTGCTTGTCGTTTCAGTGTAAAATTTAATTCTTTCGGTTAAAACATCATATTTTTATTAAATTGTTTTCTCCTATTTATTATTTACCTTTTTTCTTCAAATTGTACGATGAATAGCTAGATATTTTATAAGTTATATTGCGCAGTCTCGGTACCAGCGTCTCCTATTAGGTTCTTGTACTCCTGTCCAAATGAAGTGCCTAAGTGACGATTGTAACACCCCCAATCCGCTCAGGGATATTACACGCCGTAGAACCTTTCCTCAAGGATCTACCAGGCTGGTAACAACAAACGAACAACTCGACAATGCCTTTACGGCTAAAAAGACTCAGTAGACCGATTTGGCCTTTCAATAAAAACATACAACTCGATTACAATACTTGCCCACAGAGGGGGTCAAAATACAACAAACTCCCGTATAATGAGAAAAAAATACTGCAGCGGAAAATAAAGTACAAATGAACCAATACACAACGTACGGTTCCACATGTGATTAGTACCGATCATCTTTCATCATCCTTCATGCCGACCCCGTGCCACGCTCCCTGAAACCTGAATGCAATACAGACATCGATTACTCAGGGGTTAGCAAAATTCTATTATTTTGCTAGTGCAAGTACAAAGTGCAAATACGAGCCATATAATTCAAATTCCAAGAATAACAATAACCAGGAATCCTCAAATATCCAAACATAACGAAAAGTACTTCCCGATGCAAGAATTTGGGTAAAACATTCCAAAACTGAAAGATCGCAAATCGAGAGGATAATTTATAAAACCTTTTAAAAATGCCCTCATGAGTTTTCAACGTAAACCATTTAGGATTATTGAGTCCTTCTCTTTCCAAAATCAACAGGGGTCACAGCCCAACAGTTTTGTTTTCGCAAATAGAAAACCACTAACAATTCACAGGGTCAGAACCCACATCACGTGTCCTCGACGGACATAAAATCAACACAATATAATCACGCACAAGCATCGCCTAGGACCGGGACGAAGCCATAAATCCCACCCGAGGCCTCTAAGGACCCTCCCGAGCTGGCTAGCGAAACAATTTCACACAAATAACATATCACACCAACGTGAACACTTGTCACGGCATCTCACGGTTGGATCAATCACTTGTTGTCTCCTGGCCACATGATCACATGCCATGTGCCACCGTAGGTATTCTTTGGCGCTCACGATTGGATCAATCACTTGTTGCATCCTGACCACATGATCGCATGCCATGTGTCACCGTAGTTTTTCTTAGGCTCTCACGGTTGGATCAATCGCTTGTTGCATCGTGGCCACATGATCACATGCCATGTGCCACCGTAGGCCCCGCCCACATCCATACATTCACACACATAGCACAGTGTTGTTAGGAATATGCCCTCGAATGCCACTCAGGGGATGAGAGAGTAAGGGCATTGTACTTGTAATTATAGAATAATTAATAAAAAAAGACAATACGATTCATTCACTGTTTATTGTATTTCAATTGCATTCTTGACTTGGTAAACATTGAAGTGAAGTCCATGTAAATAAGTCGAACATTCCATTCTCGTTATGGGATAAGAGAAAATGCACTGGAAGTGTTTAAAGTTTATTTACGTAAATTGTTCGCAAGTCAATAAACTTAAAATGGGCATTAAGTTTTAATACGACTTGTATAACTGATGCTAGGACGTGTGCACGTCTTGATAGCATAGTTATAAGTATATTGGTGGGTCCAGTATACTCGAACACGACTCATACTCAATTCAGTCACACGGTATTCACTCTCGGAGAGTCGATGACGAATCGAAAGGTTGTGATAGTATACGTGGACCTTTGACTTGAGGGTTCAGTAGAAGATGTGTCTGTGACGTTTAGTTTATCATTAGAGTAGTTAGACTCATTTGCTTAATTGCTGAGTCGACCTTGAAGTGCGGACTATACGGGCAGGTAGCAGTCTTTACTGTACGCCAAGAAATGATTCTATCTCTTGTTAATGTGCAGGCGAATGTCCTATACAGTTAATGACAAATAAGATCATAAGTCTTTGGCCAAAGCATTCTGATATAGTCGTATTAGATACACTATTAATCAGTCGGTCTTGATTTGTATTAACACATGTATAGAGTCTAGTCAATAGTAGGGTTTGACTTTACCGTGACCCGAAGACTTGACTGGGACATCTGATAAATGGTCTATACGTATATAGTATTCACGACATAATGGTTCTAGAATGATCCCTTCATTCGTTCTCAGTCGGGGTTTACAGTGCGGCCCGCTAGGCTGGCTAAGCGCTGCTCGCACTCATTGGTTCCTCCCAATGCCGGCTGAGACGGACCTACGGAGTCGCGCATCAGGAGCGTTGACGGATAAATGTGATCTCTCTATTAATATTAGATATTGGATATCTAATTATGATTTATTAGATAAATCAAAATAGCGGTCTTATGAATTAAAATTAAGTTACCGGGTAATTAATTTAATTTATAAATTATATTTCTTAGAGAAATATATTTGTATTTGATATTATTAATTAATTAGATTAATTAATTCATATAAATACATTAGTGATTAAACGGAGTTTATTTAACGGAATCGTTTGACGAACGTCCGGTACACGAGCCGAGTGGCTCGGCTCGTTTCTAGGAAACTTCCTAAATGGGCTGCCCCTTTCCAAACCTCACATGGAATTATTTCCAGCATGTGTGTTGTAGTTGTCTTGTTTTAGCCATCATGTGTTGAGATTCTTTCTCTCATATTATATCTACATGGTGAGTTGTTTTGTGAATATATATATATATTATATTATCACCTTCACATCAATAAGTGAGAGACTTGACAAACACACACATTCTACTTGCTGGTTCTGGCCGAGAGCAAGAAGTGAGGAGGAGAGATTTTTTTTTTTTTTAACATTTTCATCTTAGAGGTGATAAAAGTTAAGAAAAATTAGAGATATAAATTCCTACGGTAACTTCCTAGCCGTGTTTTTGGAGAACGGAGTTACGTCGAATTTTCCAGGCAACTTCCGACGCGTGTGAAGTAGAGGCTTCGTATTTTCGGCGCTTGGAACGAAGGAATTTCGTGTTCGGGACGGGGTTCGTGATCGTCATCCATATTTACGAAGATTTATTTCAAAGGCTTCAAGGGTATGATTTTTAACTTCATATTTATTTTTTTCGTATATACGTTACTTGATCGATCCTGTTTGGGATTCGTTTTTATTTTCCGCTGCGTATTTTTTTTTATGGAATCCCAACAGTGGTATCAGAGCGAGGTCAATATTTCTGTATATACGATTATTTGTGCATTTTGAATGCTTTTGGTTGATGATTATGATTTAGAATCATGTTTGGAATAATCTTAGATTTTAAATTGTTCGTTGTAGCATCACGTTTTTGGAAACGGGCCGAAAAACGAAGAAATGGGACTGCCGGCAGTGGTCTGGCAAAGATCGCCTACCTCACTTGTGTTGCCGAGCATGCTCGGCCATGTCTCGGCCGCAGCAGCCGATGCCTGCCGATCAGGACTCGGCCAGGCTACCAAGCATGGCTCGGCCAGGCAGCCCTCGGGTTTTTGGCCCGATTTTGAATCCGGCCGCGGGCTGGGCCTAGAACTGGATTGTCCGGGACTCTGTTTTAAATTTATATTTCGTTATAATTATTTCCCAATAAATTTAAATTGGATTTTAATTTGACTAAATTAATATTTGGAATATTTTTAGTTAAGGGAAATAAATTAAACGAAAATATTATTTGGCCGGATTACTTCGAACGAATTAAAATGATGATGATTAGTATCAATTGGATTAATATCATTAAAATTGAATAGATTAATTTTATATTGATTAGATTAATATATTAATTGATTATTTAGTTTTAATGCCACTTTATATTAATTGGATTAATATAGTAGAAATTGAATAGATTAATTTTATAGATTAATTGGATTAATTTATATTAAAATTAATTGTTTAATTTCATTGTCGTTACATGTTGTATGGAATCCTTATGTGATGGTGATATAGCTCGTGGACTTAGTTTTTGATTTGTTCGATTCGATTGGGTTGTAAAGGCCGTTTTGAGCCTATTTATATTTACTAGAAAAATTTATATAGGATGCAATTTTTCAATGATGTAATTATTATTTTGGGTATGACGAAGACCGAAGACAACCGACCGAGAAGACGAAGAATCGAAGACTGCTTTTTTTATTTATTGGGTCATTCGCTTGGCCCAAGATTTAGAATTAGGTCCATGAGCTATATGTTGGTAGTAACTAGGTTACTGTTTGCTGTTTTTCATTTTGAATGATTGACAAACCAACAAACGCGCGTATAAATGAATTAATGTGCAAAATGTAACATTAATCGCGAAATTCTCCCGACTACAAACACACTAAGTTATAAAGGTTACGAGGTTTCCTACCCTCCGTCAAACTCATGGAAAATTGAAATCTAAACCGGAATATTATTCTTCCGAGTATGTCGGGGTAATATTTTTGGGGAAAGTTGATAAATTCCTAGAGTGCATTAGATGCCTTTGGTTGTGACAAATCAAACCCCTATAAACCGTATGGGTTGCCGGGTAAGATTCAATTGTCAGACTAATAGGAGTTGACAGTTTAAACTTAGATAGTTCAGCGAGCCATAGAAACCGAATGGGTTGAGGGCAAGTGAAATAGGGGTAAAAGAAGATCGAATCATCCATTAGATGGGTTGGTATTAGACACCACTTTATAAAGAATAATAGAATAGAAACCGTATGGGTTGCCCTCTATTAAACTTTGTAAATAAATCGATCACCACTATGAAGTCACCCAAGACTTTCGGATTTAACATGGGAGTATGTAAATGCCTATAAAATAGTGGGAGCCGAGTTATAAATAAAGAAAGCCCTTAAATTCTATACTCGGTCATAATTAAACAAGTCACTAATTGAATCTTGTCTAAATCTTTGCAGAAAACGAAACTGAATCTCTCTAAAAATGGCTAAAAACCCACTTGCAATACTACTTGAAAAGAATCTCCTAACTGGACCAAATTTTGTTGACTGGTTGCAGAATCTGATGATTGTACTCAGTATGGAGTCTCTGGGATACGTCTTGGAGGCGGACATTCCACCGACTCCAGTCCGAACCAGGTGTAATCAGGAATATATTGACGTCCATGAAAAATGGGTCAAGGATGACGTGCTAGTCCGTGGCTTTATGATGGGCTCAATGGCAAATGAGCTGCAGAGAGTGCACGAGAAAATAACTTCTGCTAGGCAGATTCTCGCACACTTGACTGAACTTTATGGAGAGCACAGTAGGACTGCTAGATATGAGATATCAAAGCAGTTGTTCAGTGCTAGGATGAAAGAACATTATGAAAACAAACCCTTACAGTCATAAAACTCTTACAGTTACCACCCTTTAATTTACAGACTACAAAACTCAAGGTTTTTTCGTAACTATGGAACTTCTCTAGGGGGTTTCGTGATTACACAAACCTCAAGGGTAGATTTTGTGATTATCCCAAACAAATTCATCAGATTTAGTCTAATCACAAATTTAAAAAAAAATGGTTATCTTTAAGGATTACAGAGATCTCATAATAGCCACAAATGAGCAGTCCCTAACAAGAAGCTGTCCTATATAGCCAACAAAGCTGTCCTATATAAGGTAATCACAGTTAACTCAAATAGCCACAAAGCTGTCCTATATAGCCAACAAAGCAATCACAGTTAACTCAAATCATAGTTAACTCAAAGCTGTCCTATATAGACAAGAAGCTGTCCTATATAACTCAAATCACAGTTAACTCAAATAGCCACAAAGCTGTCCTATATAGACAAGAAGCTGTCCTATATAGCCAACAAAGCAATTACAGTTAATCAAATAGCCACAAAGCTGTCCTATATAGCCAACAAGCTCAAGCTCATCTAACTCTACCCTAACAAGAAGTACAAGGTAAAGAGAATCCCATAAACAAATTTAAAAAAAAAAAGGCAAAATGTTCAACATAAATAAACAAGGAACCCAAAAGTGTCCGGAAAACAATCAAAAATGGAAAGGAAACGGAGATGTTACCTGAATTGGGAAATCGAAAGAGGATAGCGTGATATCTCCGTCGGGGATTTTAGGTCACCGATTGGGGGTGTTTTGCGGAGGTGCGCCGGAGGAAGAAAGCGCAGATATCTCCTTCGGGGATTTTAGGTCGCCGGGGAGAGAGGCGTTTTGCACGGGGAGAGAGGCGTTTTGCAGAGAGGTGCGGGGAGAGAGGAGTTTTGCAGAGGTGCGGGAGGTGAATTAGAATGATTTTAGGTCGAACCAGAATAGGCAGAGGGCTGAGAATGTATTAAAATTTACCGACGCCAACAGGCCGTCGGTAATGGCTTTGTAAAATTTGACAGATAACTTGGCGTCGGTAAAGGCGTTGTTAAATTAACAAATACCGACGGCGGGAGTGGCATCGTTAATTCATGTAAGTCATGCCATTTAACGACGGCAAAAGTGCCGTCGGTATATTTCCGACGACTTCCGGCGTCGGTACTGGCGTCGGCAAATTTCGCGGGAAGACACCCGCACTATGGCGTCGTTAAAGCCATCGGGGATCGTCCAAATTCACGGGTGTCGGTAACGGCGTCGTTAAATGCCAAAAAATACCAACGCCTTTACTGGCGTCGGTAAATACTGTTTTTTTTGTAGTGGACCACGTCCTCAAGATGATCTCTATGATTGAGAGGCTCGAGGTGCTCAACTTTAATATGGATTTATCCCTTCAAATTGATCTCATCCTTCAATCTCTCCCTGACTTTTTCACACAGTTTGTAATGAATTTCAACTGTAATAAAATTACATGCACATTAGCTGGGCTAATAAATAAACTGGTGACGGCGCAGTCTAACATGAAGACTAAACCGAGAGAGGCTACTCTTATGATTTCTTCTGGGCCTCGAAGGTTAAAGAACAAGAAGAAAAAGACCTACGAGCAGTACAAACCCAAGAAAGGGGTACAGAAAGGAAAGGGCAAGGCCCGAAAGGTTCAAAAGGTAGGCGTTCCAAAACCTACGGACAAATGCCTTGAATGCGGTGAGCTGGGCCACTGGCGAAGGACTTGTCCCAAGATTAATGGCGCATTAGGTACGGAACTTTTTGTTTTTGAAACTAATTGTTCCGCTACTATATATTCTGCTTCATGGATTCTGGATTCAGGTGCCACTTCTCACATTTGTACTATGAATCAGGATCTGGAACGAAGTAGAAAACTTGAAACTGGGGAAATAATGATCACTGTCGGAAGCGGACAAAGTGCGAGGCAACCTATATTGGATCAATCCTACTGGGTTTAGAATCCAGTTTTATTTTGACATTAGATGAAGTACTTGTTTTGCCCAAGGGGCATAAAAATATTGTATCCATTCCAGTCTTGGATCGGAAAGGATTTTATTTCTTCATTGGAAATGGTAGTTGTAAAATTTATTTTCGAAATAAATTATTTGGCACAGCTACATTGTTGAATGATTTATATCATCTGAACATGCAAAATAAAACAGCAGTGAACACTATAACTAGGAAACGTGGTAGACAAGATACTAATCAAGCTCTAAAATGGCACCTTAGACTTGGTCATGTTGGTCAGACCAAGGTTCAGAAAATGGAGAAAGATGGATTTTTAAGTACATTGGGTGTAGAACCCTATCCAACTTGTGAATCATGCCTTAGAGGCAAAATGACTAAGTCCCCCTTCAAAGGGACTTTTAAAAGGGCTGCCGATAAACTTGGATTGGTACATACCGATGTTTGTGGTGCTTTATAAGTAGCCCGAGACGGATATCAATATTTCATAACATTCATAGATGATCATACTAGGTATGGGATTTTGTACTTAATGAAACACAAATCCGAAGCCTTTACTAAATTCAAAGAATTTAAGGCCCTAGTTGAAAAACAGACTGGATGTCATATAAAAGCACTTCGGTCGGACCGAGGTGGCGAATATATGAGCACAGAGTTTGATGAGTTCCTTAAGGAACATGGAATAGTTTCACAATTCATGCCGCCAGGAACCCCACAGTTAAATGGTGTTTCAGAAAGGAGAAATCGAACTTTGTTGGACATGGTTCGCTCCATGTTAAATTACACTGATTACCTATTTACCTATGGGGGTATGCCTTACTAACCGTTGCCTATATCTTTAATAGATATCCTTCCAAATCCGTTCCTATCACTCCGCATGAGATGTGGAAAGGTAAGAAACCAAGCCTTAATCACATAAGGATTTGGGGATGTCCAGCCTATGTCAAGAAGGCTAAGGTGGACAAACTCGAAGCGAGGTCCATCAAAGGAAATTTCATTGGATACCCAGAGGACTCGATGGGTTATCTATTTTACATGCCAGAAGACCATAGGGTCGTTGTGGCATTAAAAGCGCACTTCCTTGAGGATGAATTCATTCAAGAAGGTGGCTCGGGTAGAAATATCTCTTTGGAAGAGCATAATGAAGGTCCTAAGGAGACATCTGATCAGGGATAAGGAACCGAACCTATTGTAACACAACCTCCACTTTGAAGGTCTGATAAGGTGTGTAAGCTGCAACGAGCCATTTATGGACGACAAGGACTTTGACTTCGTACGAAATGAGGAGGAACCGTGTGTTTACAAAAAGGTCAGTGGGAGCAATATTGCGTACTTAGTACTATATGTAGATGATATTCTACTTATAGGAAATAACGTAGCAATGCTCAGCACTGTGAAAGCTTGGCTTTTTAAAACGTTCTCCATGAAAGACTTGGGAGAAACTTCCTATATTCTAGGGATCAGTCTTTACAGAGATAGACCGCGAAGAATGATAGGACTTTCCCAAGCCCTATATATAGATAAAATCCTGAGAAGATTCAAGATGGATGAATCTAAAAGAGGGTTCCTTCCCATGCGACATGAAATTCATCTCACCACGAAAATGTGTCATCAAAGAGAGGAAGACAATAGAGAGATGAGTAAGGTACCCTATGCCTCGACAGTGGGTAGCCTCATGTATGCTATGTTGTCTATGAGACCGGACTTAGCCTACGCTGTGAGTATGGTAAGCCGATTTCAAGCAAACCCGGGAAGGGAACACTGGAATGCCGTAAAGAACATTCTTAAGTACTTAAGAAGAACTAGAGATTTGGTTCTTACTTACGGTGATGGAGAACTGAAGGTGATTGGATTCACCGATTCTGATTTTCAAGGAGACAATGACGACTCTAAGTCGACATCTGGATATTTATTTACTCTCAATGGAGGAGCAGTATCTTGGAGAAGATCCAAGCAAACTGCTACTGTAGATTCCACCTGCCAAGCAGAGTATCAAGCTGCCTCAGAGGCTAGCAAAGAAGCATTTTGAATGTAGAAGTTTGTGCAAGAACTTCAATGTGGTGCCTAATGCGGAGCTGCCTATATCACTATCCTGTGATAATGATGGAGCTATTGCCCAAGCCAAGGAGCCTAGGGCTCACCACAACACCAAGCATATAGAGAAAATACCACATCGTTTGAGAGATGGTGGAAAAAGGATATGTTTCATTGCAAAGAGTAGACTCAGAAGACAATGTCTCTGACCCGCTGACTAAGCCATTATCTCAGGCCATCTTAGAAAGACATCTGAAGGACATGGGTATTGGATACCATGATGTGTGGCATTGAGTGCAAGTGGGAGATTGTTAGGAATATACCCTCGAATGCCACTCAGGGGATGAGAGAGTAAGGGTATTGTACTTATAATTATGGAATAATTAATAAAAAAGGCAATACGATTCATTCACTATTTATTGTATTTCAATTGCATTCTTGACTTGGTAAACATTGAAGTGAAGTCCATGTAAATAAATAGAACATTCCATTCTCGTTATGAGATAAGAGAAAATGCACTGGAAGTGTTTAAAGTTTATTTACGTAAATTGTTCGCATTAAGTTTTAATACGACTTGTATAACTGATGCTAGGACATGTGCACGTCTTGATAGCATAGTTATAAGTATATTGGTGGGGCCAGTATACTCGAACACGACTCATACTCGATTCAGTCACACGGTATTCACTCTCGGAGAGTCTATGACGAATCGAAAGGTTGTGATAGTATACGTGGACCTTTGACTTGAGGGTTCAGTAGAAGATGTGCCTGTGACGTTTAGTTTGTCATTAGAGTAGTTAGACTCATTTGCTTAATTGCTGAGTCGACCTCGAAGTGCGGACTATACGGGCAGGTAGTAGTCTTTACTGTACGCCAAGAAAGGATTCTATCTCCTGTTAGTGAGCAGGCGAATGTCCTATACGGTTAATGGCAAATAAGATCATAAGTATTTGGCCAAAGCATTATGATATAGTCGTATTAGATACACTATTAATCAGCCGGTCTTGATTTGCATTAACACATGTATAGAGTCTAGTCAATAGTAGGGTTTGACTTTACCGTGACCTGAAGACTTGACCGGGACATCTGATAAATGGTCTATACGTATATAGTATTCACGACATAATGGTTCTGAAATGATCCCTTCATTCGTTCTCAGTCGAGGTTTACAGTGCGGTCCGCTATGTAACACCCCCAAGTTATTCAGGGAATATTACAACGCCGTAAGTCCCATCGTGGGACCCACAAGGCTAAACATACGCGGAACTATAAATTTTGACCGATAAGGTCTACATACAATGGAAGGAAGAACAATACAAAGGGTATTACAAACATACCAATGTATCTGTTGTGTCGAGAATTATACGCCTCGACCGGCGATCGCCTCAGAGACCGGGCGACCTATCCATAGCCGAGCAGCCAAGATAGATCGGCCGATCGAAGGTCCCAGGACAAGTCCCGGTGCCGAGCGATCGACATCTAAGACGATCGTCTCTCGGTACTTGGCGATCGACTCCTGGTGGCCGACTAACAGACGATCATCTCTCGGCACTTGCCGATCGACCCTTGGTGACTGGCCGATGCCGACCTCTGGTGACCGACCAATGCCGACCGCCTCATGCCGCTCGAAGCCGATGATCACCCAGTCGGCAAAGGCCGAAGCTCAGGATAGAACCCACGTGCAGTGCCGAGACAAGATCCGCATGTCACGGATCATTGACCACAGCCTGTCAGCATCTTTCCACCAGCCGACAGGCCCGTCGAAAGGTGTCAGTAGGACCGCCCGTGACAGCAACTCCGGATGCGTGCTGGCTCCTTATTGGACCGCACAGCTGGCTGCCAACAGCTGCCTTGGACTTTAGGCAGACAGCCCATGTGACTTAGAGACGATCGCCCCATTATTATATTGGACGAAAGGCGATCGCCCGCCAGGAAACAAGGCATCTCAGCCCCTATAAATAGAAGGCTCCCTGCACTTGGAAAAGGCTGGAACTCAGACCGAATTTTTACTCTCTGAAGTCCATCTCTCCAACTCTCGACTTCTTGACAAGCGATACACACAACTTAACTTTCCTACTCTTGGCAACAGCTATCTCTCAGTTCCTTCTTCTCTCTCAGCCTCTCTCACACTGAAGACGATCAGCCGAGAGCAAGAACAACAAAGCTTCGCTCAAGAGCTGGATAATAGGATCTTTTTACACTTATTATACTTAGATTCTCACATTAATACTTGTATCCACGAATATTTGTATTAATAACATCTCGCGAGAGCATTCAAGCCCGGGATTAACAACTCCGACAAATCTAGTGTTATTCACACCCCCGCGGAAAGTGCTCCCGCAACCTTTTTTTTTGTCCGTCCATTCCAGCAGTATTTCATCTTCGGATAAACATTTCGGGCAACAACAATTGGCGCTAGAAGGAGGGCATCTAACCCTCAATTTTATTCCTACCGTCTCGAAGAACACTCACTGTTCTACGGGGCATATACCTGAAGAAACACTCACTGTTCTTCAGAGAAAGCTCTCAGAATCATGACTTCTGCATCCTCGTCGAAGAAAGCCGCTGGCCAGCCCGCCAGACGCCTCGTTCCGTCTCAGTCCGAGCCACAGCCGATGGCGGAGGGTAGCCGCCGTGGTCCGAGACGCTCGATCCCGCCCCTGGGGGTCGGCCCAAGTCTCTCGCTCGATCAGTTCCAAACCGCAGAACAAATCGAGGAGGCCATAGCCGTCCTACAGGAGCGACGGAGTGCTCTCGACGTGCCTCCTGCTATCACCCCCTCGGCCATCCACCGGAGGACCAAACGGAAGTTCAAGGCGTTGCTAACCGAGAAATCGCCAGGAGGCTCCCGTCCGCAAGAAGAGGCGCTCGCCAGCCGGGGCACCTCTATTTTCGATCGCCTGGGCAGCGACCCATCTTGGCGACCGGGGCAGTCCGGCCCCAGCCACGAGACGACGGAGCTCGAGTCCGTCACCAGGAGCTCGGCCTATCCGACTCCCAGGAGGCAGCCCAGCCGTCTGGATCCCCCTCGCTAAATAGCCGAGGTCGGCAACAGCGGAGTCAGGAGATCGGTACACGATCGCCTCGGCTCCCGCTCCAAAAGCCAATCCACGAGCGACCATGCTACAGCGATGGCCGCAATGCAACGCCAGCTCAACGACATGAAGGCGCTCATGGAATCCGGGGCAGGCGCCAAGAGCAAGATCGTCGGGCCGAGCGAGCCGCTCGCAGTTCACATCGAGCTCGCCCCCGTGCAGCACAAGATCGCTCCCCCGCAAACACCTTTGTACGAGGGGAGATCAGACCCCGAAACACACCTGAGCAAGTTCAACATCTACATGACCGGGTGTGGGGCATCTGACGCGACCAGGTGCCGAATGTTCCCTCTGACGCTGGACGACCTTTCCCACAGGTGGTACACCTCATTGCCGCCTCGGTCCATCGGCTCCTTTAACCAACCGGCGACCGACTTCATAGCGTACTTCGCCACCAGGGTCGCTCGGCCAGAAGGTCCCCATCGCATGATGCGAATCAAATAAGGGGAATAAGAGTCCGACTCGGACTACATCGACCGGGTAGATGAGATTATCCTCAACGTCGAGCCCGTAAGCGATGAGATCACCCTATACTCGGTCCTAGGAGGATTCCATGGTCTTTTGCCTATGTTCAGGCATCTTACGAAGAACCAACCCTCGACCTACGCGATCTTCCGCGCTAAAGCCACAGACTTTCTGGCCAGGCAAAGGTTTCTTCTTAGCCTATGAGCAGCGCGATCGGCGCCCGAACGGCGATCTCCAGTCTTCTAGCCCGATCACCGGTATCATGCAACATCACCAAAACCGGAGGACTCGTTCGCCATCCACAGTTCACCATCTAACATGATGGACTAAGGCACGAGATCGCCTCCACCGCACTACGTACACCGTCAAAGGTCGGCATCTACATGACGATCCGAGGTGGAAGAATGCAGCCATGGTCCTGGTAGTCGATGGAACCGACTGCTTCGGCCATGCAAGGTCCCTTTGGGCCAAGATCGCCCACCCTTCGTTTAAATGCGAGGCCGGCGTAGTCTGAGGGCCCTCCAAAACTAATCAGTGGACACGATCGCCCGCCCTCAAAGGTTCATCATCTAACATGGTGAACCCGGACAATGCGACGCGTCACTACCCCCGTCTCAACGTACACCGTCGAGGTTCGCCATCTTCATGACGGGCCGAGGTGGAAGCAGAGCTAACAAGCCGCGGAAGTGGAATTGATTAATCCGACGACGCCCCGCGCAAGGACTCCTCTAGACCAAGACCGCACGCCCTTCGTTTAAATACGAGGCGAGGCGCAGCCTAACAGAGGACCCTCACAATAAAATGAGTCACGAGACATTCAATGTCGTTCGCGCACAAGACACGGTCATGGAGTCGGTCCATCGAACTCCGCGACTGTGCATGGTTCCTCAGCGACGAAACAATCAAGTTTCTACGAGGGATCGGCTAATGTTGTTTTTGCAGGTACAAGACCGAAAGATAGCTAGCCAATCGACCAGATCGCCCAAGTCCGAGACCAAAGTTCGCTCAACGGGTCGCCCGTCCTCATCCTACACGATCGCCAGCAAGAACCACCTCACCCCATGTCTTCAACATCGGAGCAAGCTGGGGGGCAATTGTTGTGTTGAGAATTATACGCCTCGACCGGCGATCGCCTCAGAGACCGGGTGACCTAGCCATAGCCGAGCAGCCAAGATAGATCGGCCGATCGAAGGTCCCAGGACAAGTCCCGGTGCTGAGCGATCGACATCTAAGACGATCGTCTCTCGGTACTTGGCGATCGACTCCTGGTGGCCGACTAATAGACGATCATCTCTCGGCACTTGCCAATCGACCCTTGGTGACTGGCCGATGCCGACCTCTGGTGACCAACCAATGCCGACCGCCTTATGCTGCTCGAAGCCGATGATCACCCAGTCGGCAAAGGCCGAAGCTCAGGACAGAACCCACGTGCAGTGCCGAGACAAGATCCGCATTTCACGGATCATTGACCACAACCTGTCAGCATCTTTCCACTAGCCGACAGGCCTGCCGAAAGGTGTTAGTAGGACCGCCCGTGACAGCAACTCCGGACGCATGCTGGCTCCTCATTGGACCGCACAACTGGCTGCCAGCAGCTGCCTTGGACTCTAGGTAGACAGCCCATGTGACTTAGAGACGATCGCCCTATTATTATATTGGACGAAAGGCGATCGCCCGCCAGGAAACAAGGCATCTCAGCCCCTATAAATAGAAGGCTCCCTGCACTTGGAAAAGGCTGGAACTCAGACCGAATTTTTACTCTCTGAAGTCCATCTCTCCAACTCTCGACTTCTTGACAAGCGATACACACAACTTGGCTTTCCTACTCTTGGCAACAACTATCTCTCGGTTCCTTCTTCTCTCTCAGCCTCTCTCATACTAAAGACGATCGACCGAGAGCAAGAACAGCAAAGCTTCGCTCAAGAGCTAGATAATAGGATCTTTTTACACTCATTGTACTTAGATTCTCACATTAATACTTGTATCCATGAATATTTGTATTAATAACATCTCGCGAGAGCATTCAAGCCCGGGATTAACAACCCCGGCAAATCTAGTGTTATTCACACCCCCGCGGAAAGTGCTCTCGCAACCTTATTTGTTGTCCGTCCATTCCAGCAGTATTTCATCTTCGGATAAATATTTCGGGCAACAACAGTATCCAAAGACATCACAATACAAATCAATACCTCGGCAAACACAGGCCGGAACATCAAGAAAAATGGAAAGCAATACTCGAGTATTCAATGACCATTCCAGTACAACAATACTTAATAGAAAACTCAAAACATAACTGGAGGAAAAACACAGTATCACTCTTTCCCACCATCTTCATGTCGACCCGATACCTGCCTGTCCGCTCTCCTGGAACCTGAAATACATAAAAAGTATTTCCCCCATAAAGGGGTTAGCCGTCGAATAGCTAGTGCAAGTATATCAAGTATGAAACACAATACTTCTCGACAATAAAGTAAATGTAACCGTCAATTCATCAATTCAAGACTAGTATTCCGTAATAACTAAATCTCATAGCATCGCATCAATACATATATGAATACCGTGGAACCGCACCAGAGGCTACGGAACCCTCAGGGGACCTGTCGGCCCGCCCCAGAGTGGTTCGTTCATATCATCCGTGAAATCGCACCAAGAGGCTACGAAACCCTCAGGGGACCCGTCAGCCCGCCCCAGAGTGGATATAAATAATCATGCCATTAATATTTCTTACTTTCAAAGTCGAGAACGTACAATCATAATTATATACTTGCCTTTGAGACATCGAGAGATCGAACGGAAAAAGGGTATGAGTTCGTAGGTCCAAGAACGCGCTTCCGGCACCTAAACGATTCGCAAGGAATATGATAATCAACTATCCATATTCGAATTACACGAAGAAACTCCCGAAACCCGTCTACGATTCATGAAAATACACGGATAAACAGCTAGAGGTTGGAAAATCGTCCAAACTCTCACAAGTCCGAAAACGGTACAATCCAATCCGTAAAATCATAGGAAAAGCATGCATACGGTATAGATACATCATAATCTCAAGGTTCTCAAGCTTCAAAATGGATCAATCGGACGAATCTACGAAAACCCCCAAAATTCCCAAAAAGTAGGGTTCTAAGGATTTTTACCTTGATTCGGACGATAGGATGGATTAGATGTTGTGAAATCCTTGTTCTCCAAACAAATATGTTGTTGATAGAAGGAAGATCGCTTCCAATCGCCCAAGATTGTCTCTCCCGAGCGATTCCCGTCGAAAAGGAGTGAAGAAGATGAGAAATGACGAAAAGGAAGTCAACTGTCATATATATATCTGCCCAGTCTAGCGCATGCTACGCCTCCTTCATTAGCATGCGCTAGCGAAGTCACCGGATAGTCCAGTGGCTTCTGCCGGCCCCGCTAGCATGCACTAATCGGCTATCTCTACCGTGTGCTAGCCCAAAATGTGGCATCCAGTACTGGAGTCCAGAACTTACTGTCTCTGCCCTGCTCAAAACTTAGCGTGCGCTACCGCTATGGCTTAGCGTGCATTATGCAACAGCTTTAGCGTGCGCTAGCCGAAGCCTAGCGTACGCTACCTGATAGTCCAGAAAACCTGGCAACCTCACTGCCTCTGCCGACCAGCCCGGTAGCGTGCGCTACGGATGGATGTTAGCGTGCGCTACTAACCACGAATAGCGCGCTCTAACAAACTCCTAGCGTGCGTTAATCCGCCAGTCCAGAGAGCAGTCCAAGTTACTGGTTCTGACCTGACTGATCCCCTTAGCGCGCGCTATGGCTCAAAGCTAGCGTGCGCTAATCAAGCAGAACTAGCGTGCGTTAGCCTAGGCCTAGCGTGCGCTATATCTCTGGCCCAGAACATTTCCGCAAGGTCTAAACAACACGATCAAGACCCAAATGAGATACGAAACTCAATAACAATATCAACAACATCTCCAACCGTTTACAGAGCGACAGCATAAGAGAAACGGCAAGGTCAAACAGTCAATTAAAAGTACGGGTATTACACGCTAGGCTGGCTAAGTGCTGCCCGCACTCATTGGTTCCTCCCAATGCCGGCTGAGACGGACCTACGAAGTCGCGCATCAAGAGCGTTGACGGATAAATGTGAATTTATTATCTCTCTATTAATATTAGATATTGGATATCTAATTATGATTTATTAGATAAATCAAAATAGCGATCTTATGAATTAAAATTAAGTTACCGGGTAATTAATTTAATTCATAAATTATATTTATTAGAGAAATATATTTGTATTTGATATTATTAATTAATTAGATTAATTAATTAATATAAATACATTAGTGATTAAACGAAGTCGTTTGACGAACGTCCGGTACACGAACCGAGTGGCTCGACTCATTTCTAGGAAACTTCCTAAATGGGCTGCCCCTTTCCAAACCTCACATGGAATTATTTCCAGCATGTGTGTTGTAGTTGTCTTGTTTTAGCCATCATGTGTTGAGATTCTTTCTCTCATATTATATCTACATGGTGAGTTGTTTTGTGAATATATATATTATATTATCACATTCACATCAATAAGTGAGAGACTTGACAAACACACACATTCTACTTGCTGGTTCTGGCCGAGAGCAGGAAGTGAGGAGGAGAGATTTTTTTTTTAACATTTTCATCTTAGAGGTGATAAAAGTTAAGAAAAATTAGAGATATAAATTCCTACGGTAACTTCCTAGCCGTGTTGTTGGAGAACGGAGTTACGTCGAATTTTCTGGGCAACTTCCGATGCGTGTGAAGTAGAGGCTTCGTATTTTCGGCGCTTGGAACGAAGGGATTTCGTGTTCGGGACGGGGTTCGTGATCGTCATCCATATTTACGAAGATTTATTTCAAAGGCTTAAAGGGTATGATTTTTATCTTCGTATTTATTTTTTTCGTATATACGTTACTTGATCGATCCTGTTTCGGATTCGTTTTTATTTTCCACTGCGTATTTCGTTTTTTTTTTCGGAATCCCAACAAGTGCAACAAAGATATCCAAACAATTCACCCAGAGACATCAAACACTTAACAAAACACCACGTCAAACCACAATGCACCGAAATGAAACCATGTACGTCCACACGCAATATCAAGTGCAACATCAACACCAAACACATCCATAGAATTCACATAGTCATTCACAAACCACACCATTCACAAAACACACGCGTTTTGAAAACAAGCCTTTAACAAGGCTAAACCGAATCTTTTGAAAGTTCAATTCAAACGACCAAACAACCACATTTAGACGATCACTAATTATCATATCCACAAAACAAGAATTATATGGACAAGGTACTTTCCTCGAAATCGGCACGCAAGTATTCCGACAAACAAGGCTCAACCGGGAAGCTTCGGAACGCCCGATGCTATCGAAAAGGAAGACGATAACGAACGGAAGGGTTCAACACGGTTTCTTCGCAAGAAACTCGACCCTAACATCATATAATTAATAAATCAACGATCATACGAGGAAGAATAATCGTAGAACATCCGAAAACCCCTCGCTGACATTCTACCGGACACCTTCAAGACGTCGATCAAGAACTCGACCAAAACAACGAATCGATACGATCCAACCATGGAATAACAAGGGAAATGATATAATACATCTAAATAATCATCAATCCATCACAATCCTAAGTTAAATCGGATTAAACGGACGAAATCCAACAAAATCCCCAATTTCCCCAAAACTAGATTATCAAGAAATCTAACCTTGATTCGGTAGATCTGAGGAGGTTATGGGATGGTTGATTATTGTTAGAAACTCAAGAACTTCGTGGATTGAAAGAACAACATCATGGCTGCATGATATACACACCTACATCCGCAGAAGGGAAGAAAACGGGTGAGGAAAATGATGAAGAACCCGTCTGAAGGGCCTTAAATAGGCTCCCTGCCGGCCGCCTTACGTACGTAACCTGCCATGGCCGACTCACTGCCTAGAAATTGCCGGCAGCGTTACGTACGTAACCGGCCAAGGCTTACGTACGTAACCGGCCTTACGTACGTAACTGCTGATCATTACCGGCCGTAACTCGGCCAGTGCCGGCCTGGGCCCAGACTGCCCGACCATGACTCGGCCGGGGCCAACTCCGACGGCCCGAACGACCCCGAAACCCGAACCAGAATATGAATCGAAAATTCGATTACGAAGTACTCGCAAAGACAAATTCGAGCACTAAGAGAACACACGATTTCGACCACCCGAAGGCTCGAAATTCGACAACGGAGAGTAATTACCCCAAACTTTGGAAAATTATGAAAATGGCCCAAAACGTCCGAAATACACGATACACGATCGAAACACCAAGCCGAAGCTCGCAACAAGAATAATAACATTAAATGAACTTACGAGAAACTCTAAACAACAGTTTCGGACGAGATTCGCAAGAATCGAACTCAAGTACGGAAAAGCCGCTTAAGAACACGAAAATCAACGAAATGATACCGAAACGAACTCGGACGTCAAAAAGTGGAGAATTAAATATTCTCGGAATGACGAAACGGTCATGAGAGAGTCAACAAAACAGACTTCCGCCGAAAAAAGAAAATTACCGAAATCCAAAATTGCGGATATTACATTCTACCCTCCTTAAAAGAAGTTTCATCCCGAAACTTAAAACAAGTAGGGAGGAGCAATATTCCGCCAGGAAAACTCAACGAGATACACAAGAAACGCGTAATTTACGCCCAACGGCGAAACGTTACAAGCAACACAAAGGAATATACGGCGTGAAAACACGCTCCACGACGACCAACACAACGCCACCGGTAGAGACATAATAACACCAACAAGTGGCAAACGTCATCAAACAGATAATACAATCAAGTCCATTATCCGAACAATCACAAAACACAACGAACGAAAATCAACACGATTGACCAACCTAACGGTACATCAATCAACACGCGAGCCAATCGCTGAACAAATACGGAATTCCACCGCCCAAGGGTTGGAAGATTGAAAACGAGACTAATTTCCCGAACTTAAGGGAATTACGAAGGAGTCTGAACGTTCAACAATCACGAAACGAGATCAACAAAAACCGAACAATCAATGATCGAACCACAACGATCGAGACAACAAAATCGAATAATCATGTTTGGATCACGAAGAACAATAAGGTTCAACCGACAACTCCGAGGTTCACATCTCGACTCGAGACAAAACATGATCCGGTGAAAACAACAAGATGCGCACTCAGATAAGATCCACAGGAAAGGGAACAGCAATTGAAAAGTCACAACGACAAACGAGTAATTCCGAAACAATACCACCCTTATTCGATTAACAAAAGTAAGGGACAGGGCAAGCTCAGAAAATGTTAACGAACATAAACGAGTCGACAGAGTCGAAAATACAGAAGTTCAAAATCCGATCCACTTCGAATAAAAGAACTAGTAGAACCAAAAGATGTTACTTCCGGACAAGGTTCACAAGAATCGAAACGAACTCGGAAAAGTCACAGCGATAACCAGATCGACCCAAAACGATATCACAGCTCGTTCGAACGATGAAACCAAAATACAGAACAAGTTCAGAAAGTATCAACAAACACGAGCGAGTCGATAGACTTGAGAAAGAGGAAATGCAGAAGTCCAAAAACAATACGGATATTACATTCGACCTCTTATAAAAGAAGGTCGTCCCCGCTACTCACAATAACGGAAACAAGGCAACAACATAAAAGCAGCTGACGGAAACATTTCCCATGGGCCTCTTAGAGCCGATCCTGATATCTGTACTGAAGTTCACGCCCCGAAAGACTCGGAACCCAACTCGCGAAACTGGATCCTGTGTCTCTCGGGTCCACACTTGAAATGCATTACCGACAAGAAGGACAATTGGTATGTGCATGCCCCCGGCACACCACGGTTGAAACACCTCAGCTCGGCATACCGAATATACAAATGTTAGATACAATGGGGCATAACGTCGCAAAACAACATAGCGGAGATGCCAACTCAGCACAACAAGGAATCATAAGACATATCATATACAACGATTACCATCGTAAAGTAATACACACACAAACATTACAGCAACGACGGTATCGTTCGGCAACCTCAATGTCCCGAACGATAACCAGCACATAATTACAACCATCATGAAACAATCACACATATACACAAACGTACAAGCCCAAGCTTCAACAGCTCACACTCGTGTGACAACACGCAAATCACCACGAGGCGACAAATAGTAAATACCAGTTCACACCTCTAACAGAGGGCTAGTACTACAAATATGTGGCAATGCCTCAACGTTCATGCCACCAATTCGATCATATTCGGAAGTTAACATTATAATGACAAAGCAAACATCATACATATATGTAATACCCGGTTGTAATTCAGTCAGTATCATTCAGTATTTATCATTCAGTAATTGTCACTCAGTATTTTTCACTCATTAATGATCATTTGTCACTCATATTCAATCATTGTATTCATCGTTCAGAGTAATTGTATTGTGTATCAATCGCCATTCATCATCAATCTAATTGGAGAATCGTGCGGTGTTTACCATCGTTGTCATTTCATAGTGTGCTGTCTGTGAGGAGTAGCGCACGCTACGTACTCTCTTTAGCGTGCGCTAATTGAGTACGGGTAGTGCATGCTACCTCTCAACACTAGCGCACGCTAGTACGTTTCAAGCAAGCAGTCCAGAAGGCACTGGACTGCAGTTGGGTTATAAGTAGCGTACGGTACAAATGGTAAATAGCACGCGCCAGTAGGCTGGAGTAGTGCACGCTATGCAGCCGGTATAGCGCGCGCTAAGGTCGGATCAGGTTGAGTCCAGTGGCTACTGGACTGCATTGGATTAATTCATAGCGCACACTATGAGTGGTTTTTAGCATACGCAATCGATATTGTAGCGCACGCTAAATATTGATTGTAGCGCACGCTACCGCGATCAGATCAGAGGACAGAAGGTTCTGGACTCCAGTAATGGGCATCAGATAATTCGTTAGCGCACGCTAACATTTTGGGGGTAGTGCACGCTAAGTGTTCAGCTGTAGCGCACGCTACAAGAAGGTACGTAGCGCGCGCTACCGTTGTCGGACAGTGAGTACTGGACTTACCAAAACACCCGTTAGCGCACGCTAAGAACTGGGGCTAGCGCGCGCTAAACTGGAATCTCTATAAATTGGACAGTGTAGCCGGATTTCGGCATTTGCCATTTCTTCTCATTCTCTCATCGGTTCCGGACGATTTGGAGCGATTTGGAGAGTATTCTTCGAGGTGTAATCATCAATCATCATCTTCAAGTATTTGAGTTGGATTCATCATCTCCAACATCAAATCAAAGGTATTAATCTCTTGGATCTAGAATTTCGGATTTTTGGGTTTTTCCTTCCGATTTCTTCGTGTAAGCTTGGATTGTTGTTGGAATATGTTAGATTTGAATTATCTACCTTGGATAAATATATTCCTACGGATTTAATGGCTATTTTGGGAATTTATTTCAAGAACCCTTGGGGTTGACTTCGGTTAATTTGGGCATTTTCGATTGATGTTGTTGTAATCTTGAATTGTGGATTCCTATTGGATTATTGATGCCATTGATATTGTTTTGCTGATTTGAATCAATCATTTGATAGTTGGTTTCGATAATTTGGGTTTGGTTGTAACCAACGGGAAGGATATTTTTTCAACGTATTCGTTAGAGTGCACCTACGAGTTTGGATATTGTTGTATCGACGTTTGAGTTGGTTATAATCGTGTTTGATGCGTGTATTGATCGAATTATTAGTAATTGTGTTATTCAAGGTTGTTTGAGCGACCGACATTTCATTTAGGATGTTGTTCGTGGACGGACATTCTTCATCGGTGTTGTGTAAGTTAATTCTTACTCAGTTAAAAGGATATTCATTCCTTCCGTTGTTGTTCATTCATAATCATAATTCATTCATAAGATACTAACCATTTTAAAACTTGTAATTGTCACTTAATTACTTCATTCACGAGGAACGACGGTTCCAATCATTTCAGTGAGCTGTCATTCATTTCACCATCATTTCATCTTGGCGAGTCATTATTCATTTTCGATGTCACTTTTGTTATATCGTGGCATTCCGGGTCATACTGGCATGCCGGTTGGTATGTGTAGGATTTTCATGTCGGGCACATTTAAGTCGTGTGTTGGTTGTTGGCCTCACATTGGACTGTGCACACGAGTCGATTGCTTCGTGAGACTGATTAGGTACAAGACCACACGTGTATTCGATCGATACTCGTTGGTGGCTTGTGCACGGACACATTTCCATCCCGGACGTAGTGTGGCGCCATTCCTTTGAGCCATACTGTTAGTTGATTCATATAGCATGTTTGATTGCGTATGTTTCGACAGGATTGTGTGTATTCAACTCTTGAGGATTGTTGTTCTGTGTAACTGACCCCGTTAGGGGATATTGTTTTTCAGGTCATGGCAAGGCAAAAGCACGGGGAGAGCACGTTGACGGCGAGGAGTCCCAATGATACTAGTAGGGGCCCCCAGTCTTTTCAGTCATTTATGTTTCCTTCATTTTATCCCGCTGCATATATTCCGTTTGAATACTCATTTTACTAAGTGTTGTATATTTTATCTCCATATAAAATATACATGTATTCTGTAATATCTTGGGTGTGTTGTATGAAACTCCTCATCGGAGTAATTAATGTTGTAATGTGGTTCGGTACTACATTTACCCTGTGTAATTCATTCATTTTCATTCGCCTGGTGGGTCCCAGTCGGGGGGGTCCACGGCACTGTAATATCCGCCTAGTTTGGGGTGTTACAGAGTTGGTATCGGAGCGTGGTTTTGAATACTACCTTCCGAGTCATGTCTCATTTGAAATCATCGTTCATCAGACTAGTGTCATTGTATTTTCATGTCACGTGTGACCTGTGCAAGAGCCGAGCCCCTCAGACCAAAGAACAGTAAGATTTTCTCATCTATCATTTTCATTTGTGATCAAGTCGATCATGTGAATTCATTAATCACTCAGTTCATTTCATTGTTCAGTTGTTGATCTTGAGGATCATGACATTAATCTTGTTAACTTGTTTAAGACATTTCAAGAATTTCATCAGATAATCACGTCATTCCAATTGATCATTCATGTAATCATTGTATTTGAGCACGTATGCTCATTTTCATCATTTCATAATATAATCATAATGTGATATTCATGCGAGATATATAATCATCATATGACTTTCCACTTCAGTATGGAAAGGGCTGGCAGAGGACGCGGGGGAAGAGGCCGTGGTGCAGGCCGGAACCCGAGAGCTCGTGTGAATACACGCGCGAATGCTAGGAATAATGCTAACTCATCGAGCAGTGACGCTGCCACTCATTCACCTGGGCGTAATCATTCACTATCAGGGAGTCGTACCTGGGACACAGCTCAGTCAGAGGGTGTTCGGGTTGACCCGCTCGCTTTTATGCAGGGCATGATGGCCCAAATGACTCAGATGGCACAACTAATGGAGACGATGCATAACTCCACTACTCAAAATCAACAAGCTCCTCCGCCGCCACCTCAGAGGCAAGAGAGGGGTGTAAGCAGTATCATTGGCGATATCTCTCGCCAGCGACCACCAACCTTCGAGGGCTCATCTGAGCCGGCGGATATTTTTCATTGGCTTGAGCATTTCGAGAAGTTATTTGCTATGGTGGATTGCCCTGAAGGGCATAAAGTTTCAGTTGCAGCCTACTATCTTGGTAAGAGCGCTCATTCATGGTGGTTATCGTTGAAGCCCACCGAAGGATCATGTACTTGGGATCAGTTCAAAACTCTCACGATGTAGAGGTATTATCCAGCCCCACTCAGGGAGGCTAAATTGTCGGAATTACTCACTCCCGACCTCTCAGCGGAAGATGATGTTCTTTCCATCGCCGAAAAATTTCAGGAACTTCTTCCGTTCGCCTCATCTATCATTCACTCTGAGGCGGACAAGATCAAGTATTTCAGCAAGAGGCTGAAACCTCGTATGCGGCTACAATTGCTTAATCATAATTGCACCACTCTGGCCGAATTCATCGAGAAAGCTCTTACTTACGAGCTTACTGCTAAGGAGATTGCTAAGCAACAACCTTCATCTGCTGGCAAGAAGTCTAAGAACCATAATCAGTCTGATGGCAGTCAGGCCACTTTCAAGAAACCACGTGCGGGCTTTACCTTTTCTGAGCGACCTCCTATGGCACCTAAACCCGCGGAATCTCAATCACGAGCGGCCAGTTCGGCCATCACCTGTTTCAACTGTGAGGAACAGGGTCATTTCAGCACCAAATGTCCGAAACAGACTGTCACGTGCCACAACTGTGGGATTGCTGGGCATAGGGCCCGTTTTTGCCGAAGGGACTCTAAACCTACTTCGGCGTCATCTCAGGCCCCAGGACATTCAGCGGTGCAGAATCAGGCCACTCAGTCAGTGTCGTTCAAGACGACAGGAGCTAAAGGCGGAGCCAAGAGCTATCAGACGGGAGCGTCCGGTTCGGGGGCCGGCAATCCCCGAATTTATGAGATGAAGAAGACCGACGATCCAGAGGCCCGAATGATCTCAGGTACACTCGATATTTTATCTCAACCTGTGTGTACCCTTTTTGATACTGGTGCATCGCATTCATTCATTTCCGAGTCATGCTTGAGTAGACTACGTCTGGGTAGTGCTACTAGTTGTGAGCCTTATGTCATTGGCCTACCTGATGGTAGAAGAATTATCAGTAATCATGAGATTAAGGATTGTCCGATTCAGCTTCATGGCCGTGTTTGGTTAGCAGACCTAATTGTGGTGGATCTACCGAGAGACGACGTCATCTTGGGTATAGATTGGATGGATCGTCACGATGCCATCATTAGCGTCCGTAAGCGTATGGTCACTATCATTTCAGACGATGGGGTTGAATGTGTTTTTCAGGGAGGTAATCCCGACTGTTCGGGTAAGTTCATTAACTTGATGAAAACAGTGAAATTTCTCAGTCAGGGGTGTGTTGGTTATTGGTGCTTTATGACTAAAACTGAGAAATCACCAGTAATGTTGACGGATATTCCGGTAGTGAGGGAATATGCCGATATTTTTCCAGACGAGTTACCTGGTTTGCCTCCACAGAGAGATGTGGAATTCACGATTGAGTTGGAGCCCGGTACGTCCCCGATATCGAAGGCACCGTACCAGATGGCCCCGAACGAAATGCATGAATTAAAGAACCAACTTGAGGAGTTGTTCGAGAAAGGTTATATCCGACCGAGTGCGTCCCCATGGGGAGCACCAGTGTTGTTTGTCAAGAAAAAGGATGGTTCGTTCCGCTTGTGTATTGATTACCGGGAATTGAACCGGGTAACGATCAAGAATAAGTATCATTTACCCCGTATCGATGATCTTTTGGATCAACTTCAGAGAGCTTCAGTATTTTCCAAGATCGACTTAAGATCTGGATATCATCAGTTGCGGATTCGAGAGTCGGATATCGCGAGGACGGCGTTTCGAACACGCTATGGTCATTATGAGTTTGTGGTTATGCCGTTTGGGTTGACTAATGCACCTGCGGTATTCATGGAGTTAATGAATCGGGTTTTCATCGACTATTTGGATCAGTTCGTGGTTGTCTTCATTGATGACATTTTGATTTATTCTCGTAATCGGGAGGAACACGAGTTTCACCTTCATCAAGTGCTCGACGTGTTGAGACGAGAGCAACTTTTTGGAAAGTTTTCCAAATGTGAGTTCTGGATGTCCGAAGTGACATTTCTCGGACATGTAATTTCATCAGACGGAGTTCGTGTCGACCCTCAAAAGACGGAGGCTATTCGATATTGGCTACCTCCGAAGAATGTTAAGGAGATCCGAAGCTTTCTCGGATTAGCCGATTATTATCGGCGATTTGTGGAGGGATTTTCTAAAATCGCCCAACCCATGACGAACCTTTTACGGAAGGATAAGAAATACACGTGGTCCGACGCGTGTCAACAGAGTTTTGAGGAACTCAAGAGCCGGTTAATTTCAGCACCTGTCCTTTCTTTACCGCAAGGGATGGAAGGATTTGTGGTCTATAGTGATGCGTCCGGACAGGGTCTCGGATGTGTACTAGTGCAGAACCGGAAAGTCATTGCTTATGCTTCACGGTAATTGAGACCTTATGAGGTTAATTATCCGACCCACGACCTGGAGTTAGCAGCCGTGGTATTTGCATTGAAGATTTGGCGTCATTATCTTTATGGCGTTACCTGTCAGATATTCACCGATCATAAGAGTTTAAAGTATATATTTACTCAGAAGGAGTTAAATATGCAACAGAGGCGGTGGTTGGAACTAATCAAAGATTATGATATCGAGATCCTTTACCACCCGGGCAAGGCGAATGTTGTCGCCGACGCCTTGAGTCGTAAGTCCGTTCAGGAGCAGATGCTTGCTCGATTAACAGTTCATAAGGAACTTCAGCAGGAATTTCTGAGACCCGAGATCGAGGTCTGGTTACAGCAAGTACAAGGGCAACTTTGTACGTTGGAGATTTCATCGCCACTTGAGGAGGCGATCAGCGAAAATCAGGGTTCAGACCCATTTTTGTTACGCATTCGAGAGGATGTGACTCAAGGGAAAGCCCCTGGATTTGTGGTCCACGAGGATGGAATTTTGCGTTTTAAGAATCGGTTATGCGTACCGGCGAATGACGAGTTGAAAAACTCGATTTTGAGAGAAGCTCATGCTACCCCTTATTCCGTTCACCCGGGGTCTAGCAAGATGTATAAAGACTTGAAACAAAATTACTGGTGGAGTAATATGAAGCGAGAAGTCGCGGAATTTGTTTCGAGATGCTTAACCTGTCAGCAAGTCAAGATAGAACATCAGCGACCGGCGGGTATGCTGAAACCTCTCCCTATTCCAGAGTGGAAGTGGGAGGATATTTCTATGGACTTCATCACGAGTTTGCCGATGAGTCGTCGTGGCATGAACACAATCTGGGTAATTGTAGATCGCTTAACTAAATCAGCTCATTTCCTTGAGATTAAGGATACGTGGGGTCCCGAGAGACTCGCTCAGTTATTTATCAAAGAGATAGTGAGATTGCACGGTACTCCTAAAAGTATCGTTTCCGATCGTGACGGACGATTCGTGTCTCATTTTTGGAAATCAGTTCATCGTGCTATGGGAACTCAGCTTAATCTCAGTACAGCTTTTCATCCTCAGTCCGACGGACAATCGGAGAGGACTATTCAGACTTTGGAGGACATGTTGAGGGCATGTGTCCTCGATTGAAAAGATGATTGGGAAGCCCAACTACCGTTGATCGAGTTCACATACAATAATAGTTGGCATTCTTCGATTAAGATGGCACCTTACGAGGCCTTGTACGGTCGTCGTTGTCGATCTCCTTTGTGTTGGGATGACTAATCAGAATCAATCGGCACCGAGCCCAATATGCTTATAGCCTCCCGTGAGAAGGTAACTTTGATCAGGAGTCATTTGTTGACCGCTCAGAGTCGACAGAAATCATATGCAGATAATCGTCGTCGACCATTAGAGTTCGAGACGGGTGACCATGTTTTGGTCAAGGTATCCCCGAGTCGTGGTATCTTCCGTTTTGGGAAGAGGGGAAAGTTGAGTCCGAGATTCATTAGACTGTTTGAGATTTTGGATCGAGTAGGCGAGCTAGCTTATCGATTAGCCCTACCTCCGGCGTTGAGCCGAATTCATAATGTGTTTCACGTATCTCAGTTACGGAAGTATGTTGCCGACCCGAGTCACATACTTCAGTTTAACGAAATCGAGATCGCCGATGATCATTCATATGAGGAGCGTCCTATACGAGTTTTAGAGCGGCGAATCAAACAGTTGAGGAACAAGATGATTCCTTTGGTTAAAATTCAGTGGTCTAGACACGGAGTCGAAGAGGCTACTTGGGAAACCGAGGATAGTATGCGGGAGAATTATCCCGAGTTGTTTGACCCTTAGTTTCGGGGACGAAACTCTTTTAAGGGGGGGTGTATGTAATACCCGGTTGTAATTCAGTCAGTATCATTAAGTATTTATCATTCAGTAATTGTCACTTAGTATTTTTCACTCATTAATGATCATTTGTCACTCATATTCAATCATTGTATTCATCGTTTAGAGTAATCAGACGTGTATCAATCGTCATTCATCATCAATCTAATTGAGAATCGTGCGGTGTTTACCATCGTTGTCATTTCATAGTGTGCTTTACGTGAGGAGTAGCGCACGCCACGTACTCTTTAGCGTGCGCTAATTGAGTACGGTAGCGCACGCTACCTCTCAACACTAGCGCACGCTAAGACGCTTTGCCAGCAATGAGAAGGCACCGGATTGGTTATAAGTAGCGCACGCTACAAATGGTAAGTAGCGCGCTAAGAGCCGGAGTAGCGCACGCTATGCGGCCGGTATAGCGCGCTCTAAGGTCTTATCAGGTTGAGTCCAGTGGGTACTGGACTGCATTGGATTAATTCATAGCGCACGCTATGAGTGGTTTTTAGCGTACGCAATCGATATTGTAGCGCACGCTAAATATTGATTGTAGCGCATGCTACCGCGATCAGATCAGAAGACAGAAGGTTCTGGACTCCAGTACTGGGCATCAGATAATTCATTAGCGCACGCTAACATTTTGGGGTTAGCACACGCTAAGTGTTCAGCTGTAGCGCATGCTACAAGAAGGTACGTAGCGCGCGCTACCGTTGTCGGACAGTGAGTACTGGACTTACCAAAACACCCGTTAGCGCATGCTAAGAACTGGGGCTAGCGCGCGCTAAACTGGAATCTCTATAAATTAGACAGTGTAGCCGGATTTCGGCATTTGTCATTTCTTCTCATTCTCTCATCGGTTCCGGACGATTTGGAGCGATTTGGAGAGTATTCTTCGAGGTGTAATCATCAATCATCATCTTCAAGTCTTTGAGTTGGATTAATCATCACTTCATCATCTCCAACATCAAATCAAAGGTATTAATCTCTTGGATCTAGAATTTTGGATTTTTGGGTTTTTCCTTCCGATTTCTTCGTGTAAGCTTGGATTATTGTTGGAATATGTTAGATATGGATTATCTACCTTGGATAAATATATTCCTACGGATTTAATGGCTATTTTGGGAATTTATTTCAAGAACCCTTGGGGTTGACTTCGGTTAATTTGGGAATTTCCGATTGATGTTGTTGTAATCGTGAATTGTGGATTCCTATTGGATTATTGATGCCATTGATATTGTTTTGCTGATTTGAATCAATCATTTGATAGTTGGTTTCGATAATTTGGGTTTGGTTGTAACCAACGGGAAGGATATTTTTTCAACGTATTCGTTAGAGTGCACCTACGAGTTTGGATATTGTTGTATCGACGTTTGAGTTGGTTATAATCGTGTTTGATGCGTGTATTGATCGAATTATTGGTAATTGTGTTATTCAAGGTTGTTCGAGCGACCGACATTTCATTTAAGACGTTGTTCGTGGACGGACATTCTTCATCGGTGTTGTGTAAGTTAATTCTTACTCAGTTAAAAGGATATTCATTCCTTCCGTTGTTGTTCATTCATAATCATAATTCATTCATAAGGTACTAACCGCTTTAAAACTTGTAATTGTCACTTAATTACTTCATTCACGAGGAACGACGGTTCCAATCATTTCAGTGAGCTGCCATTCATTTCACCATCATTTCATCTTGGTGAGTCATTATTCATTTTCGATGTCACTTTTGTTATATCGTGGCGTTCCGGGTCATACTGGCGTGCCGGTTGGTATGTGTAGGATTTTCATGTCGGGCACATTTAAGTCGTGTGTTGGTTGTTGGCCTCACATGGGACTGTGCACACGAGTCGATTGCTTCGTGAGACTGATTAGGTACAAGACCACACGTGCATTCGATCGATACTCGTTGGTGGCTTGTGCACGGACACATTACCATCCCGGACGTAGTGTGGCGCCATTCCTTTGAGCCGTACTGTTAGTTGATTCATATAGCATGTTTGATTGCGTATGTTTCGACAGGATTGTGTGTATTCAACTCTTGAGGATTGTTGTTACGTAATCGACCGTTGGGGATATTGTTTTTCGTGTCATGGCAAGCCAAAAGCACGGGGAGAGCACGTTGACGGCGAGGAGACCCAATGATACTAGTAGGGGGCCCACTTTTTGATCATTTATGTTTCCTTCATTTTATCCCGCTGTAGACATTCCGTTTGAATACTCATTTTACTCAGTGTTGTATATTTTATCTCCATATAAAATATACATGTATTCTGTAATATCTTGGGTGTGTTGTATGAAACTCCTCATCGGAGTAATTAATGTTGTAATGTGGTTCGGTACTACATTTACCCTGTGTAATTCATTCATTTTCATTCGCCTGGTGGGTCCCAGTCGGGGGGGTCCACGACACTGTAATATCCGCCTAGTTTGGGGTGTTACACATTCCCAAACGCAAACGGGAATTGATAGGTAAAAAAAATGAAAACCTGAAAATAATTTTGGAAACACCGATTGATCTTGAGTATCACCTTTCAAAAAGTACAAACGTGAAACATCGTTATCGAGACTTTGGAGAACCATTTCGCATTTGATAAAAATGAGGACACTTTTTCTTAGTGAAAAACTTTCAGAATATTCGACCCTCGGGTCTAAGTAAAAGTGTTTATAAAACATTGAAAATATCTCAAAATATTTTGGGTCCTCGAGGTAGAAGAATTTTGAAACATATTGTGGCACCTTGGATGTACCACGAGAAAATAATTCATTTTAAAAGTACGTCTCGAAATTTATTTTCTAAGATACTCAAGGTTTTCGAAAATAATTCAATGGGCTAGAATACCCAAAAATTTCAGGTAGTTACACGGAACAATATAGCGCTGTGGGTCCCGTGCCGGAACCCACCAGGATAAAAACCATTTATAAAAATGCCAAAAAGGCCGATGACGTTAATATTTCAAAAACTCACAAAAGCCATTTACAAAATACTAAATACCGTCATAAGAATTTCGCCAAAACGATCAAGACCATAATGCCAAAAACTCGATTAAGGGAATCGGTTTTCGAAATAAAACTCAGTCGGTAAAATACCGAAAGCCATTACAAAAGAACTCACGCAGCGGATAAAAGAAATACAGTCCAACATGCACAATCCAGCAACACTACTCCTCATATGAACGAAATATGAGAGTCAAATAACCACATATCACGAAATCAAAATCCATAAGAGGATTCCGTCAATTAACTCATAATCATACCTGTAACTCGCATCAGACGAGGCACAAACACAAAGAAGGGAGACTTACATCCACAGGTCGCACGAAGATGATGATCGCCCCACGATACTAATCACGACCAACAAACTCAGATGACGCATCGCGACACGACTTAGTCAGACAAAACCCGACGAGACAAAACTCAACAGACACCACTGACCCGACAGCCTAGGTTTCCATAACCTAAGCTCCGATACCATTTATGTAACACTCCCAATCCGCTCAGGAATATTACACGCCGTGGAACCTTTCCTCAAGGATCTACCAGGCTGGTAACAACAAACGAACAACTCGACAATGCCTTTAAGGCTAAAAAGACTCAGTAGAACGATTTGGCCTTTCAATAAAAACATACAACTCGATTACAATACTTGCCCACGGAGGGGGTCAAAATACAACAAACTCCCGTATAATGGGGAAAAAATACTGCAGCGGAAAATAAAGTACAACTGAACCAATACACAACGTACGGTTCCACATGTGATTAGTATCGATCATCTTTCATCATCCTTCATGCCGAACCTATGCCACGCTCCCTGAAACCTGAATGCAATACAGACATCCACCCCCCGGGGGTTAGCAAAATTCCACTATTTTGCTAGTGCAAGTACAAAGTGCAAATACGAGCCATATAATTCAAATTCCAAGAATAACAATAACCAGGAATCCTCAAAGATCCAAACATAACGAAAAGTACTTCCCGAGGCAAGAGTTTGGGTAAAACATTCCAAAATCGAAAGATCGCAAATTGAGAGGATAATTTATAAAACCTTTTAAAAATGCCCTTGGGAGTTTTCAACGTAAACCATTTAGGATTATTGAATCCTTCTCTTTCCAAAATCAACAGGGGTCACAACCCAACAGTTTTGTTTTCGCAAATAGAAAACCACTAACAATTCACAGGGTCAGAACCCACATCACGTGTCCTCGACGGACATAAAATTAACACAACATAATCACGCACAAGCATCGCTTAGGACCGGGACGAAGTCACAAATCCCACCCGAGGCCTCTAAGGACCCTACCGAGCTGGCTAGCGAAATAATTTCACACAAATAACATATCACACCAACGTGAACACTTGTAACGGCATCTCATGGTTGGATCAATCACTTGTTGTCTCCTGGCCATATGATCACATGCCATGTGCCACCGTAGGTATTCTTTGGCGCTCAGGGATGGAAGGACCTGTCCTTTCTTTACCGCAAGGGATGGAAGGATTTGTGGTCTATAGTGATGCGTCCGGACAGGGTCTCGGATGTGTACTAGTGCAGAACGGGAAAGTCATTGCTTATGCTTCACGGTAATTGAGACCTTATGAGGTTAATTATCCGACCCACGACCTGGAGTTAGCAGCCGTGGTATTTGCATTGAAGATTTGGCGTCATTATCTTTATGGCGTTACCTGTCAGATATTCACCGATCATAAGAGTTTAAAGTATATATTTACTCAGAAGGAGTTAAATATGCAACAGAGGCGGTGGTTGGAACTAATCAAAGATTATGATATCGAGATCCTTTACCACCCGGGCAAGGCGAATGTTGTCGCCGACGCCTTGAGTCGTAAGTCCGTTCAGGAGCAGATGCTTGCTCGACACGCTCATAAGGAACTTCAAATAGAATTTCGAGACCCGAGATCGAGGTCTGGTTACAGCAAGTACAAGGGCAACTTTGTACGTTGGAGATTTCATCGCCACTTGAGGAGGCGATCAGCGAAAATCAGGGTTCAGACCCATTTTTGTTACACATTCGAGAGGATGTGACTCAAGGGAAAGCCCCCGGATTTGTGGTCCACGAGGATGGAATTTTGCGTTTTAAGAATCGGTTATGCGTACCGGCGAATGACGAGTTGAAAAACTCGATTTTGAGAGAAGCTCATGCTACCCCTTATTCCGTTCACCCGGGGTCTAGCAAGATGTATAAAAACTTGAAACAAAATTACTGGTGGAGTAATATGAAGCGAGAAGTCGCGGAATTTGTTTCGAGATGCTTAACCTGTCAGCAAGTCAAGATAGAACATCAGCGACCGGCGGGTATGCTGAAACCTCTCCCTATTCCAGAGTGGAAGTGGGAGGATATTTCTATGGACTTCATCACGAGTTTGCCGACGAGTCGTCGTGGCATGAACACAATCTGGGTAATTGTAGATCGCTTAACTAAATCAGCTCATTTCCTTGAGATTAAGGATACGTGGGGTCCCGAGAGACTCGCTCAGTTATTTATCAAAGAGATAGTGAGATTGCACGGTACTCCTAAAAGTATCGTTTCCGATCGTGACGGACGATTCGTGTCTCATTTTTGGAAATCAGTTCATCGTGCTATGGGAACTCAGCTTAATCTCAGTACAGCTTTTCATCCTCAGTCCGACGGACAATCGGAGAGGACTATTCAGACTTTGGAGGACATGTTGAGGGCATGTGTCCTCGATTGAAAAGATGATCGGGAAGCCCAACTACCGTTGATCGAGTTCACATACAATAATAGTTGGCATTCTTCGATTAATATGGCACCTTACGAGGCCTTGTACGGTCGTCGTTGTCGATCTCCTTTGTGTTGGGATGACTAATCAGAATCAATCGGCACCGAGCCCAATATGCTTATAGCCGCCCGTGAGAAGGTAACTTTGATCAGGAGTCATTTGTTGACCGCTCAGAGTCGACAGAAATCATATGCATATAATCGTCGTCGACCATTAGAGTTCGAGGCGGGTGACCATGTTTTGGTCAAGGTATCCCCGAGTCGTGGTATCTTCCATTTTGGGAAGAGGGGAAAGTTGAGTCCGAGATTCATTGGACTGTTTGAGATTTTGGATCTAGTAGGCGAGCTAGCTTATCGATTAGCCTTACCTCCGGCGTTGAGCCGAATTCATAATGTGTTTCACGTATCTCAGTTACGGAAGTATGTTGCCGACCCGAGTCACATACTTCAGTTTGACGAAATCGAGATCGCCGATGATCATTCATATGAGGAGCGTCCTATACGTGTTTTAGAGCGGCGAATCAAACAGTTGAGGAACAAGATGATTCCTTTGGTTAAAATTCAGTGGTCTAGACACGGAGTCGAAGAGGCTACTTGGGAAACCGAGGATAGTATGCGGGAGAATTATCCCGAGTTGTTTGACCCTTAGTTTCGGGGACGAAACTCTTTTAAGGGGGGGTGTATGTAATACCCGGTTGTAATTCAGTCAGTATCATTAAGTATTTATCATTCAGTAATTGTCACTTAGTATTTTTCACTCATTAATGATCATTTGTCACTCATATTCAATCATTGTATTCATCGTTTAGAGTAATTGTATCGTGTATCAATCGTCATTCATCATCAATCTAATTGGAGAATCGTGCGGTGTTTACCATCGTTGTCATTTCATAGTGTGCTTTCTGTGAGGAGTAGCGCACGCTACGTACTCTCTTTAGCGTGCGCTAATTGAGTACGGGTAGCGCACGCTACCTCTCAACACTAGCGCACGCTAGTACGTTTCAAGCAGGCGATCGAAAGGCACCGGACTGCGGTTGGGTTATAAGTAGCGCACGCTACAAATGGTAAGTAGCGCGCAGAGGGCCGAGTAGCGCACGCTATGCACGAGATAGCGCGCGCTAAGGTCGGATCAGGTTGAGTCCGGTGGGTACTGGATCGCATTGATTAATTCATAGCGCACGCTATGAGTGGTTTTTAGCGCACGCAATCGATATTGTAGCGCACGCTAAATATTGATTGTAGCGCATGCTACCGCGATCGATCGAAGACGAAGGTTACGGACTCGATCGGGCATCGATAATTCATTAGCGCACGCTAACATTTTGGGGTTAGCGCACGCTAAGTGTTCAGCTGTAGCGCATGCTACAAGAAGGTACGTAGCGCGCGCTACTATTGTCTGACGGAGTAATCTTGGACTTACCAAAACACCCGTTAGCGCATGCTAAGAACTGGGGCTAGCGCGCGCTAAACTGGAATCTCTATAAATTTGACAGTGTAGCCGGATTTCGGCATTTGTCATTTCTTCTCATTCTCTCATCGGTTCCGGACGATTTGGAGCGATTTGGAGAGTATTCTTCGAGGTGTAATCATCAATCATCATCTTCAAGTCTTTGAGTTGGATTAATCATCACTTCATCATCTCCAACATCAAATCAAAGGTATTAATCTCTTGGATCTAGAATTTTGGATTTTTGGGTTTTTCCTTCCGATTTCTTCGTGTAAGCTTGGATTATTGTTGGAATATGTTAGATATGGATTATCTACCTTGGATAAATATATTCCTACGGATTTAATGGCTATTTTGGGAATTTATTTCAAGAACCCTTGGGGTTGACTTCGGTTAATTTGGGAATTTCCGATTGATGTTGTTGTAATCTTGAATTGTGGATTCCTATTGGATTATTGATGCCATTGATATTGTTTTGCTGATTTGAATCAATCATTTGATAGTTGGTTTTGATAATTTGGGTTTGGTTGTAACCAACGGGAAGGATATTTTTTCAACGTATTCGTTAGAGTGCACCTACGAGTTTGGATATTGTTGTATCGACGTTTGAGTTGGTTATAATCGTGTTTGATGCGTGTATTGATCGAATTATTGGTAATTGTGTTATTCAAGGTTGTTCGAGCGACCGACATTTCATTTAAGACGTTGTTCGTGGACGGACATTCTTCATCGGTGTTGTGTAAGTTAATTCTTACTCAGTTAAAAGGATATTCATTCCTTCCGTTGTTGTTCATTCATAATCATAATTCATTCATAAGGTACTAACCGCTTTAAAACTTGTAATTGTCACTTAATTACTTCATTCACGAGGAACGACGGTTCCAATCATTTCAGTGAGCTGTCATTCATTTCACCATCATTTCATCTTGGTGAGTCATTATTCATTTTCGATGTCACTTTTGTTATATCGTATGCTCGGTCATCTTGGCGTGCCGGTTGGTATGTGTAGATTTTCATGTCGGGCACATTTAAGTCGTGTGTTGGTTGTTGGCCTCACATTGACGTGCACACGAGTCGATTGCTTCGTGAGACTGATTAGGTACAAGACCACACGTGCATTCGATCGATACTCGTTGGTGGCTTGTGCACGGACACATTACCATCCCGGACGTAGTGTGGCGCCATTCCTTTGAGCCGTACTGTTAGTTGATTCATATAGCATGTTTGATTGCCTATGTTTCGACAGGATTGTGTGTATTCAACTCTTGAGGATTGTTGTTACGTAATCGACTTCGTTGGGGGATATTGTTTTTCAGGTCATGGCAAGACAAAAGCACGGGGAGAGCACGTTGACGGCGAGGAGTCCCAATGATACTAGTAGGGGGCCCCAGTCTTTTCAGTCATTTATGTTTCCTTCATTTTATCCCGCTGTAGACATTCCGTTTGAATACTCATTTTACTCAGTGTTGTATATTTTATCTCCATATAAAATATACATGTATTCTGTAATATCTTGGGTGTGTTGTATGAAACTCCTCATCGGAGTAATTAATGTTGTAATGTGGTTCGGTACTACATTTACCCTGTGTAATTCATTCATTTTCATTCGCCTGGTGGGTCCCAGTCGGGGGGGTCCACGACACTGTAATATCCGCCTAGTTTGGGGTGTTACACATTCCCAAACGCAAACGGGAATTGATAGGTAAAAAAAATGAAAACCTGAAAATAATTTTGGAAACACCGATTGATCTTGAGTATCACCTTTCAAAAAGTACAAACGTGAAACATCGTTATCGAGACTTTGGAGAACCATTTCGCATTTGATAAAAATGAGGACACTTTTTCTTATTGAAAAACTTTCAGAATATTCGACCCTCGGGTCTAAGTAAAAGTGTTTATAAAACATTAAAAATATCTCAAAATATTTTGGGTCCTCGAGGTAGAAGAATTTTGAAACATATTGTGGCACCTTGGATGTACCACGAGTAAATAATTCATTTTAAAAGTACGTCTCGAAATTTATTTTCTAAGATACTCAAGGTTTTCGAAAATAATTCAATGGGCTAGAATACCCAAAAATTTCAGGTAGTTACACGGAACAATATAGCGTTGTGGGTCCCGCGCCGGAACCCACCAGGATAAAAACCATTTATAAAAATGCCAAAAAGGCCGATGACAGTAATATTTCAAAAACTCACAAAAGCCATTTACAAAATACTAAATACCGTCATAAGAATTTCGCCAAAACGATCAAGACCATAATGCCAAAAACTCGATTAAGGGAATCGGTTTTCGAAATAAAACTCAGTCGGTAAAATACCGAAAGCCATTACAAAAGAACTCACGCAGCGGATAAAAGAAATACAGTCCAACATGCACAATCCAACAACACTACTCCTCATATGAACGAAATATGAGAGTCAAATAACCACATATCACGAAATCAAAATCCATAAGAGGATTCCGTCAATTAACTCATAATCATACCTGTAACTCGCATCAGACGAGGCACAAACACAAAGAAGGGAGACTTACATCCACAGTCGCACGAAGATGATGATCGCCCACGATACTAATCACGACCAACAAACTCGATGACGATCGCGACACGACTTAGTCGACAAAACCCGACGAGACAAAACTCAACAGACACCATCAATTCGACAGGTTTCCATAACCTAAGCTCCGATACCATTTATGTAACACTCCCAATCCGCTCAGAATATTACACGCCGTGGAACCTTTCCTCAAGGATCTACCAGCCGGTAACAACAAACGAACAACTCGACAATGCCTTTAAGGCTAAAAAGACTCGAGAGAACGATTTGGCCTTTCAATAAAAACATACAACTCGACATAATACTTGCCCACGGAGGGGGTCAAAATACAACAAACTCCCGTATAATGGGGAAAAAATACTGCAGCGGAAAATAAAGTACAACTGAACCAATACACAACGTACGGTTCCACATGTGATTAGTATCGATCATCTTTCATCATCCTTCATGCCGACCCTATGCCACGCTCCCTGAAACCTGAATGCAATACAGACATCCACCCCCCGGGGGTTAGCAAAATTCCACTATTTTGCTAGTGCAAGTACAAAGTGCAAATACGAGCCATATAATTCAAATTCCAAGAATAACAATAACCAGGAATCCTCAAAGATCCAAACATAACGAAAAGTACTTCCCGAGGCAAGAGTTTGGGTAAAACATTCCAAAATCGAAAGATCGCAAATTGAGAGGATAATTTATAAAACCTTTTAAAAATGCCCTCGGGAGTTTTCAACGTAAACCATTTAGGATTATTGAATCCTTCTCTTTCCAAAATCAACAGGGGTCACAACCCAACAGTTTTGTTTTCGCAAATAGAAAACCACTAACAATTCACAGGGTCAGAACCCACATCACGTGTCCTCGACGGACATAAAATCAACACAACATAATCACGCACAAGCATCGCTTAGGACCGGGACGAAGTCACAAATCCCACCCGAGGCCTCTAAGGACCCTACCGAGCTGGCTAGCAAAATAATTTCACACAAATAACATATCACACCAACGTGAACACTTGTAACGGCATCTCATGGTTGGATCAATCACTTGTTGTCTCCTGGCCATATGATCACATGCCATGTGCCACCGTAGGTATTCTTTGGCGCTCAGGGATGGAAGGACCAGTCCTTTCTTTACCTGTCTTTCTTTACCGCAAGGGATGGAAGGATTTATGGTCTATAGTGATGCGTCCGGACAGGGTCTCGGATGTGTACTAGTGCAGAACGGGAAAGTCATTGCTTATGCTTCACGGTAATTGAGACCTTATGAGGTTAATTATCCGACCCACGACCTGGAGTTAGCAGCCGTGGTATTTGCATTGAAGATTTGGCGTCATTATCTTTATGGCGTTACCTGTCAGATATTCATCGATCATAAGAGTTTAAAGTATATATTTACTCAGAAGGAGTTAAATATGCAACAGAGGTGGTGGTTGGAACTAATCAAAGATTATGATATCGAGATCCTTTACCACCCGGGCAAGGCGAATGTTGTCGCCGACGCCTTGAGTCGTAAGTCCGTTCAGGAGCAGATGCTTGCTCTATTAACAGTTCATAAGGAACTTCAGCAGGAATTTCTGAGACCCGAGATCGAGGTCTGGTTACAGCAAGTACAAGGGCAACTTTGTACGTTGGAGATTTCATCGCCACTTGAGGAGGCGATCAGCGAAAATCAGGGTTCAGACCCATTTTTGTTACGCATTCGAGAGGATGTGACTCAAGGGAAAGCCCCCGGATTTGTGGTCCACGAGGATGGAATTTTGCGTTTTAAGAATCGGTTATGCGTACCGGCGAATGACGAGTTGAAAAACTCGATTTTGAGAGAAGCTCATGCTACCCCTTATTCTGTTCACCCGGGGTCTAGCAAGATGTATAAAGACTTGAAACAAAATTACTGGTGGAGTAATATGAAGCGAGAAGTCGCGGAATTTGTTTCGAGATGCTTAACTCACAAAGAAGTCAAGATAGAACATCAGCGACCGGCGGGTATGCTGAAACCTCTCCCTATTCCAGAGTGGAAGTGGGAGGATATTTCTATGGACGTCATCACGAGTTTGCCGACGAGTCGTCGTGGCATGAACACAATCTGGGTAATTGTAGATCGCTTAACTAAATCAGCTCATTTCCTTGAGATTAAGGATACGTGGGGTCCCGAGAGACTCGCTCAGTTATTTATCAAAGAGATAGTGAGATTGCACGGTACTCCTAAAAGTATCGTTTCCGATCGTGACGGACGATTCGTGTCTCATTTTTGGAAATCAGTTCATCGTGCTATGGGAACTCAGCTTAATCTCAGTACAGCTTTTCATCCTCAGTCCGACGGACAATTGGAGAGGACTATTCAGACTTTGGAGGACATGTTGAGGGCATGTGTCCTCGATTGAAAAGATGATTGGGAAGCCCAACTACCGTTGATCGAGTTCACATACAATAATAGTTGGCATTCTTCGATTAAGATGGCACCTTACGAGGCCTTGTACGGTCGTCGTTGTCGATCTCCTTTGTGTTGGGATGACTAATCAGAATCAATCGGCACCGAGCCCAATATGCTTATAGCCGCCCGTGAGAAGGTAACTTTGATCAGGAGTCATTTGTTGACCGCTCAGAGTCGACAGAAATCATATGCAGATAATCGTCGTCGACCATTAGAGTTCGAGACGGGTGACCATGTTTTGGTCAAGGTATCCCCGAGTCGTGGTATCTTCCGTTTTGGGAAGAGGGGAAAGTTGAGTCCGAGATTCATTGGACTGTTTGAGATTTTGGATCGAGTAGGCGAGCTAGCTTATCGATTAGCCTTACCTCCGGCGTTGAGCCTAATTCATAATGTGTTTCACGTATCTCAGTTACGGAAGTATGTTGCCGACCCGAGTCACATACTTCAGTTTGACGAAATTGAGATCGCCGATGATCATTCATATGAGGAGCGTCCTATACGAGTTTTAGAGCGGCGAATCAAACAGTTGAGGAACAAGATGATTCCTTTGGTTAAAATTCAGTGGTCTAGACACGGAGTCGAAGAGGCTACTTGGGAAACCGAGGATAGTATGCGGGAGAATTATCCCGAGTTGTTTGACCCTTAGTTTCGGGGAAGAAACTCTTTTAAGGGGGGGTGTATGTAATACCCGGTTGTAATTCAGTCAGTATCATTAAGTATTTATCATTCAGTAATTGTCACTTAGTATTTTTCACTCATTAATGATCATTTGTCACTCATATTCAATCATTGTATTCATCGTTTAGAGTAATTGTATCGTGTATCAATCGTCATTCATCATCAATCTAATTGGAGAATCGTGCGCTGTTTACCATCGTTGTCATTTCATAGTGTGCTTTCTGTGAGGAGTAGCGCACGCTACGTACTCTCTTTAGCGTGCGCTAATTGAGTACGGGTAGCGCACGCTACCTCTCAACACTAGCGCACGCTAGTACGTTTCAAGCAGGCAGTCCAGAAGGCACTGGACTGCAGTTGGGTTATAAGTAGCGCACGCTACAAATGGTAAGTAGCGCGCGCCAGTAGGCTGGAGTAGCGCGCGCCAGTAGGCTGGAGTAGCGCACGCTATGCAGCCGGTATAGCGCGCGCTAAGGTCGGATCAGGTTGAGTCCAGTGGGTACTGGACTGCATTGGATTAATTCATAGCGCACGCTATGAGTGGTTTTTAGCGTACGCAATCGATATTGTAGCGCACGCTAAATATTGATTGTAGCGCATGCTACCGCGATCAGATCAGAAGACAGAAGGTTCTGGACTCCAGTACTGGGCATCAGATAATTCATTAGCGCACGCTAACATTTTGGGGTTAGCGCACGCTAAGTGTTCAGCTGTAGCGCATGCTACAAGAAGGTACGTAGCGCGCGCTACCATTGTCGGACAGTGAGTACTGGACTTACCAAAACACCCGTTAGCGCATGCTAAGAACTGGGGCTAGCGCGCGCTAATCTGGAATCTCTATAAATTTGACAGTGTAGCCGGATTTCGGCATTTGTCATTTCTTCTCATTCTCTCATCGGTTCCGGACGATTTGGAGCGATTTGGAGAGTATTCTTCGAGGTGTAATCATCAATCATCATCTTCAAGTCTTTGAGTTGGATTAATCATCACTTCATCATCTCCAACATCAAATCAAAGGTATTAATCTCTTGGATCTAGAATTTTGGATTTTTGGGTTTTTCCTTCCGATTTCTTCGTGTAAGCTTGGATTATTGTTGGAATATGTTAGATATGGATTATCTACCTTGGATAAATATATTCCTACGGATTTAATGGCTATTTTGGGAATTTATTTCAAGAACCCTTGGGGTTGACTTCGGTTAATTTGGGAATTTCCGATTGATGTTGTTGTAATCTTGAATTGTGGATTCCTATTGGATTATTGATGCCATTGATATTGTTTTGATGATTTGAATCAATCATTTGATAGTTGGTTTTGATAATTTGGGTTTGGTTGTAACCAACGGGAAGGATATTTTTTCAACGTATTCGTTAGAGTGCACCTACGAGTTTGGATATTGTTGTATCGACGTTTGAGTTGGTTATAATCGTGTTTGATGCGTGTATTGATCGAATTATTGGTAATTGTGTTATTCAAGGTTGTTCGAGCGACCGACATTTCATTTAAGACGTTGTTCGTGGACGGACATTCTTCATCGGTGTTGTGTAAGTTAATTCTTACTCAGTTAAAAGGATATTCATTCCTTCCGTTGTTGTTCATTCATAATCATAATTCATTCATAAGGTACTAACCGCTTTAAAACTTGTAATTGTCACTTAATTACTTCATTCACGAGGAACGACGGTTCCAATCATTTCAGTGAGCTGTCATTCATTTCACCATCATTTCATCTTGGTGAGTCATTATTCATTTTCGATGTCACTTTTGTTATATCGTGGCGTTCCGGGTCATACTGGCGTGCCGGTTGGTATGTGTAGGATTTTCATGTCGGGCACATTTAAGTCGTGTGTTGGTTGTTGGCCTCACATTGGACTGTGCACACGATTCGATTGCTTCGTGAGACTGATTAGGTACAAGACCACACGTGCATTCGATCGATACTCGTTGGTGGCTTGTGCACGGACACATTACCATCCCGGACGTAGTGTGGCGCCATTCCTTTGAGCCGTACTGTTAGTTGATTCATATAGCATGTTTGATTGTGTATGTTTCGACAGGATTGTGTGTATTCAACTCTTGAGGATTGTTGTTCTGTGTAACTGACCCCGTTGGGGGATATTGTTTTTCAGGTCATGGCAAGACAAAAGCACGGGGAGAGCACGTTGACGGCGAGGAGTCCCAATGATACTAGTAGGGGGCCCTACTTTTGATCATTTATGTTTCCTTCATTTTATCCCGTTGTAGACATTCCGTTTGAATACTCATTTTACTCAGTGTTGTATATTTTATCTCCATATAAAATATACATGTATTCTGTAATATCTTGGGTGTGTTGTATGAAACTCCTCATCGGAGTAATTAATGTTGTAATGTGGTTCGGTACTACATTTACCCTGTGTAATTCATTCATTTTCATTCGCCTGGTGGGTCCCAGTCGGGGGGGTCCACGACACTGTAATATCCGCCTAGTTTGGGGTGTTACACATTCCCAAACGCAAACGGGAATTGATAGGTAAAAAAAATGAAAACCTGAAAATAATTTTGGAAACACCGATTGATCTTGAGTATCACCTTTCAAAAAGTACAAACGTGAAACATCGTTATCGAGACTTTGGAGAACCATTTCGCATTTGATAAAAATGAGGACACTTTTTCTTAGTGAAAAACTTTCAGAATATTCGACCCTCGGGTCTAAGTAAAAGTGTTTATAAAACATTAAAAATATCTCAAAATATTTTGGGTCCTCGAGGTAGAAGAATTTTGAAACATATTGTGGCACCTTGGATGTACCACGAGAAAATAATTCATTTTAAAAGTACGTCTCGAAATTTATTTTCTAAGATACTCAAGGTTTTCGAAAATAATTCAATGGGCTAGAATACCCAAAAATTTCAGGTAGTTACACGGAACAATATAGCGCTGTGGGTCCCGCGCCGGAACCCACCAGGATAAAAACCATTTATAAAAATGCCAAAAAGGCCGATGACGGTAATATTTCAAAAACTCACAAAAGCCATTTACAAAATACTACCGTCATAAGAATTTCGCCAAAACGATCAAGACCATAATGCCAAAAACTCGATTAAGGGAATCGGTTTTCGAAATAAAACTCAGTCGGTAAAATACCGAAAGCCATTACAAAAGAACTCACGCAGCGGATAAAAGAAATACAGTCCAACATGCACAATCCAACAACACTACTCCTCATATGAACGAAATATGAGAGTCAAATAACCACATATCACGAAATCAAAATCCATAAGAGGATTCCGTCAATTAACTCATAATCATACCTGTAACTCGCATCAGACGAGGCACAAACACAAAGAAGGGAGACTTACATCCACAGGTCGCACGAAGATGATGATCGCCCCACGATACTAATCACGACCAACAAACTCAGATGACGCATCGCGACACGACTTAGTCAGACAAAACCCGACGAGACAAAACTCAACAGACACCACTGACCCGACAGCCTAGGTTTCCATAACCTAAGCTCCGATACCATTTATGTAACACTCCCAATCCGCTCAGGAATATTACACGCCGTGGAACCTTTCCTCAAGGATCTACCAGGCTGGTAACAACAAACGAACAACTCGACAATGCCTTTAAGGCTAAAAAGACTCAGTAGAACGATTTGGCCTTTCAATAAAAACATACAACTCGATTACAATACTTGCCCACGGAGGGGGTCAAAATACAACAAACTCCCGTATAATGGGGAAAAAATACTGCAGCGGAAAATAAAGTACAACTGAACCAATACACAACGTACGGTTCCACATGTGATTAGTATCGATCATCTTTCATCATCCTTCATGCCGACCCTATGCCACGCTCCCTGAAACCTGAATGCAATACAGACAGTTTTGTTTTCGCAAATAGAAAACCACTAACAATTCACAGGGTCAGAACTGTTGGAACATTTAGTTCCATACTTAAATTAAAAGTGTTTTGATGATTAATGTTGATAAGCAAATCAAAACAACGAAGAGACGAAGCAAGCATCGAAGGAAAACGAAGTGCAAAAAGCTGGAAAATCACAAAGCTAACGTACGTAATATGTGATCATTAACGTACGTAATGGTAGCAGCTTAACGTACGCAATGGATGGGAGATAACGTACGTAAAGGAGTTCAAACAAGTGAACGTTGGAGAAGTCAAAGTCAGAAAAGCATCCAACGGATATATGACGTCATCAGTGATGTAATGTTAACGTACGTAACAAAGGAAAGGCTAACGACGTAACTCAAATGACGAAACTCACCGGATCGATTTGTGAAGATGCTAACGACGTAACCAGCCATGGTTAACGACGTAATGAGGCTTACGACGTAATGGAGAGCATATAACGACGTAATGAAGGTCTGGCACTAACGGCTAGTTTGAAGATGGAGCCTATAAATACCATCCCTATGGTATTGTTTGAGTACAACAACCTTGAGCAAATTGTCTATACTTGTGATATTATTATACACATTCTTGTTGTTGATATTGAGCTTAATTGTAAGTGTTTGAGTGAGAATTCACGAAAACATACACGAGTGGTAAAAGCAAAGATACGATTGGATTCGGTGTTATTAGGATCAAGGATCCGGCATTATTAGAATCGCAATCGATATCTAAGTGAGGTTTATCTAGTACCCATAGAAAGCTAGAGCGGTTGATTCCTTGTCCGATAGAAAAGGAAAACGGTTTAACTTGGACCGACGCAAAGACAAGTACGAGTGGTTTATCACGGACCGATGGAAGACGTGATTGTAAACGGTTATACCTCGACCGATTGAAGAGAGGCGAAGAGGTTGCTATCTTTAACCTATTGAAAAAGATAAAGAGAGGACGTAGGCTCGTTTATAGCCGAACCTCTATAAATCCTTGCGTCTTTTATTTTCTGCTATTTTATTTACGCTTCCGCAAACGGCGCAAATATCCGAACCCTGTACCCAACAATTGGTATCGGAGCGGTACTCCAATACGCGGCTTAACATCCGAGGAGAAGATCCAAAATGGCTTTTCAATTGGCTCCCGTCGAAGGCCTTGCTCTCAACCGACCACCATTCTTTGATGGCTCAAATTATTTGACGTGGAAGAAGAAGATGTCGATATTCATCCGAGCATACGACATCGAAATTTGGAAGATTATTTGCCTTGGCCCGAAAGTTCCAATCAAATCCGACGGTACGCTCAAATCTTTCGAAGAATACGACGATGCCGATTGGAAAAATGACCATCTAAATTGTAAGGCTACTCAACTCTTATTTTGTGCCTTAAATCCGGAAGAGGTCAATCGAATCTCATCGTGTGAGAGTGCGAAAGAAATATGAAAAATTCTAGAAATCACACACGAAGGGACGACTCAAGTCAAGGAGACGAAGATAAATATGCTTCTCCATGACTACGAGTTATTCATGATGAAGGGTGACGAGTCCATCACCAATATGCTCGACCGATTTTCGTCATCACCAATGGACTTGCTTCGCTCGGAAAACCATTATCTAGTAGTGAAAAAGTTAAGAAAATTTTACGATCACTACCTAGCGAATGGGACGGCACCGTGACCGCAATTATGGAATCTAAAGATCTCAACACGCTTGATTTTAGCGCCCTCGTTGGTTCGCTAATTAATTATGAGATCGTGTTAAAATCACGAAGTGTCAAGCCGAAACCGAAAGAAAAATCGCTAGCCATGAAGGCTAAGATGTCGAAAAAGAAGGAAGAAATCCCGGTGGAGGAAAGCGACGAAGAAGCGGCATATTATGCCAAGAATATTAATAAATTCCAAACTTTATTAAACCGGAGGAAGAAGGATATCTCGAGCGAAACGAAGAAGTTCGACAACTCTTGTCGACAATGTGGAAAACCAGGCCACTTCGCTAAGCATTGCCGTGCCAAACCCAAGAAGGAGGTTCTCGTAGCAACATGGAGCGATGACGACGAAGATGATGAGTTCATCAATCAAAATAATCTCGCTCTCATGGCCCGAAGTTCGTTCGACGACAGCGACGTCGAAAGTCAGGTTAGTACATCCTCCCGTGATGAACTTTTTGATGCATTTGAATTACTTCATACGGATTTTCAAAATGCATTATCGGAAATTAAATCCCTTAAGTCTAAAATTAAATCTTTGGAAATTGAAAATTCCAAAATTATCGAGAAGGGAAAATTTGTTGAAATCGATCATTCAAAATGTATTGAAAATGAAAATATTTTGAAAAATGATCTCGTTAAAATCCAAACCGAGCTTAAATCTTTGACAAAGAAATTCTCGTGCGGAAACGAGAAATTTGAACAAATGCTTGGTGTTCAAAAGTTTACTTTGAATAAAGAGGGGTTAGGATTCAAAACTCGTTTGAAAAACGAATCCGCTAATTTCAAGATACCCCATTGCGAAAAGTGTTTGAAAATTGGGCATCATATTTCAAGTTGCAAAAGCCCGAGACGGACGATAAAAATTAAGAAAATTTGGGTTCCTAAAGGAACGATCGTTTCAAATATCGTCTACGTTTCTAAACAAAACCAACTATAGGTTTGATCCCCAAAAATTGATTTTTGTATTTTACTTAGGGGGACTAAATTTAAGATGGGAAATATTATTTTCAGGGGGAGTTTTAACCCTTTATGCATTATTAATAAAATTAATCATGAAAATTTTATATTTCATTTGAGGTTGTCATCCACTTTTTGATGAAAACAAAAAGGGGGAGAGAAAGGAGGAAAATAAGAAAATGGGATTTATCCTAAAAGGGGAGAAATTCGAAAAATTAGGATACGTCGAAATGTAGATGAATAATTAATGAAAGTGTGAAAAGAAACGGAGAAAAGATAAGTAGGAGTCGAATAAGTAATGGGTGAAGATTCTAACGAAACGGACAAAGTTGAAAACTTTGGTCTCAGAAGATATACATATATTTGTATTTTTGGCAGAAAATCCCATTGTCGGAGTGTTGTTTTGTAATCATCAAAAGGGGGAGATTGTTGGAACATTTAGTTCCATACTTAAATTAAAAGTGTTTTGATGATTAATGTTGATAAGCAAATCAAAACAACGAAGAGACGAAGCAAGCATCAAGGAAAACGAAGTGCAAAAAGTCGGAAAATCACAAAGCTAACGACGTAATATGTGATCATTAACGACGTAATGGTAGCGACTTAACGCACGCAATGGATGGGAGATAACGTCGTAAAGGAGTTCAAACAAGAGAACGGTGCAGAAGTCAAAGACAGAAAAGCAACCAACGGATATATGACGACATCACAGAAGTAATGTAAACGAACGTAACCAAGGAAACGCTCACGAACGAAACTCAAATGACGAAACTCACCGGACTGATTTGTGAAGATGCTAACGCACGTAACCACCATGGTTAACGACGTAATGAGGCTTACGACGTAATGGAGAGCATATAACGACGTAATGAAGGTCCCGCACTAACGGCTAGTTTGAAGATGGAGCCTATAAATACCATCCCTATGGTATTGTTTGAGTACAACAACCTTGAGCAAATTGTCTATACTTGTGATATTATTATACACATTCTTGTTGTTGATATTGAGCTTAATTGTAAGTGTTTGAGTGAGAATTCACGAAAACATACACGAGTGGTAAAAGCAAAGATACGATTGGATTCGGTGTTATTAGGATCAAGGATCCGGCATTATTAGAATCGCAATCGATATCTAAGTGAGGTTTATCTAGTACCCATAGAAAGCTAGAGCGGTTGATTCCTTGTCCGATAGAAAAGGAAAACGGTTTAACTTGGACCGACGCAAAGACAAGTACGAGTGGTTTATCACGGACCGATGGAAGACGTGATTGTAAACGGTTATACCTCGACCGATTGAAGAGAGGCGAAGAGGTTGCTATCTTTAACCTATTGAAAAAGATAAAGAGAGGACGTAGGCTCGTTTATAGCCGAACCTCTATAAATCCTTGCGTCTTTTATTTTCTGCTATTTTATTTACGCTTCCGCAAACGGCGCAAATATCCGAATCGGTACCCATCAAGAACCCACATCACGTGTCCTCGACGGACATAAAATCAACACAACATAATCACGCACAAGCATCGCTTAGGACCGGGACGAAGTCACAAATCCCACCCGAGGCCTCTAAGGACCCTACCGAGCTGGCTAGCGAAATAATTTCACACAAATAACATATCACACCAACGTGAACACTTGTAACAGCATCTCATGGTTGGATCAATCACTTGTTGTCTCCTGGCCATATGATCACATGCCATGTGCCACCGTAGGTATTCTTTGGCGCTCACAGTTGGATCAATCACTTGTTGCATCCTAACCACATGATCGCATGCCATGTGTCACCGTAGTTTTTCTTAGGCTCTCACGGTTGGATCAATCGCTTGTTGCATACTGGACACATGATCACATGCCATGTGGCACCGTAGGCCCCGCCCACATCCATACATTCACACACATAGCACAGTGCAACAAAGATATCCAAACAATTCACCAGAGACATCAAACACTTAGCAAAACACCATGTCAAACCACAATGCACCGATTTATGTGTTGTTTATTGGTTATTTACGTCCACACGCAATACCAAGTACAACATCAACACCAAACATATCCATAGAATTCACATAGTCATTCACAAACCACACCATTCACAAAACACAGGCGTTTTGAAAACAAGCCTTTAACAAGGCTAAACCGAATCTTTTGAAAGTTCAATTCAAATGACCAAACAACCACATTTAGATGATCACTAATTATCATATCCAAAAAACAAGAATTATATGGACAAGGTACTTGCCTCGAAATCGGCACGCAAGTATTCCGACGAACACGGCTCAACCGGGAAGCTTCGAAACGCCCGATGCTATCGAAAAGGAAGACGACAACGAACAGAAGGGTTCAACACGGTTTCTTCGCAAGAAACTCGACCCTAACATCATATAATTAATAAATCAACGATCATACGAGGAAGAATAATCGTAGAACGTCCGAAAACCCCTCTATGACATTCTACCGGACACCTTCAAGGCGTCGATCAAGAACTCGACCAAAACAACGAATCGATATGACCCAACCATGGAATAACTAGGGATATGATATAATACATCTAAATAATCATCAATCCATCACAATCCTAAGTTAAATCGGATTAAACGGACGAAATCCAACAAAATCCCCAATTTCCCCAAAACTAGATTATCAAGAAATCTAACCTTGATTCGGTAGATCGGAGGAGGTTATGGGATGATTGATTGATGTTAGAAACTCAAGAACTTCGTGGATTGAAAGAACAACATCATGGCTCCATGATATACACACCTACATCCGCGGAAGGGAAGAAAACGGGTGAGGAAAATGATGAAGAACCCGTCTGCAGGGCCTTAAATAGGCTGCCTGCCGGCCGCCTTACGTACGTAACCTGCCATGGCCGACTCACTGCCTAGAAATTTCCGGCAGCGTTACGTACGTGTAATATCCAGATTTATTACGGTGTATTTCATCTGTATTCAAACCCTGTATTATTCGGATTTGTGGTTTTGATTATTGGAGTATGATATTTCTTGCATTGATATCTTTATACATAAGTATAACAACATGCAAAATTTCTCATGCAAACTCGTGATAGCGCACGCTAAGAATGTAGCTTAACGCGCGCTATCGGGCTACTACTAGCACACGCTATGTGTGTAGGAGTTGCGTGCGCTAAGCACTCAATTATTGAGCGGGACGGTTAGCACATGCGCTAACCGGGACATGGGTCCGGATAAGATTCCCGCGGACGAACCTGGACAGTTTTGAAGTCAACTCTTATTAGCGCGCGCTAAGGAATGCTTAGTAGCGTGCGCTAATTAGCTAAAGTGCAGAATATTATAAATGAGACAACAACCCGTTTTGGCTTGCATTTCATTCGTCCATTCTTCATTCTTGAGAGGCCAGAGAGCTATAATAATCCTTCTATACACTTAGAACACATCTTATTGATCCTTGTATATTGGTGAGTGATCATTGAAGTGGAATAGCACCTTGGAGTGGCATACAACCAACTGGAGTTGGATTCTACCTTACGGTTCAGTGATTTTCGTCATATTAAGGTATGTTCAACCTATCTCCAGACTTAGAGTTGGATTCTAAAGAATTAGATGATCATGTTAGCAAGATATTGATTTTTCATTAATGAATTATTCAACATGCATCATGTTTGGAATATAGAGATGGTTATGCCCCAAGTACCTTGATTATGAACATCATGATTCGAATCTTATTACATGAACAAGTAGAGGAAGCTTCTATCATTGGTAATCCAAATCTAGTAGACGAGTCAGTCAACTGATCAGTGAAGTACTGACCATGCATGGTTAGCGTACGCTATGCTTTGTTGTTTGCGTGTGCTATCAAGCAGACTTAACGCACGCTACACAGAGTACTTAGCGTGCGCTAAGAAGTTCAGGCAGATTATATTTTATGAGCTTTTGGCCGTAAATCGAATTGTTAAACATTCGTGCGACGTGAGATAAATCCTATATCATTTCTTTTGTTAAGGTTTGATCTTGTTACGTGATTAATTGAGGAGGACGACCTTCGAGTGTTCGTTTTCGTGGAAGTATTGTTCTTGTCTTCAAATCGAGGCAAGTACTTTATTTGTTTTATGTATTGATGTTATACATATTGTCGTGCATGTATGTCGTTGTTGTATGTCCACCTCGTGTTGGTCCGACGGGATCATCGGGGGATCTATGCTAGCGTGCGCTGGATCATCGGACGGGTTTTTCCACCACGGGTTGGTCTGACGGGATCATCGTGGGTTCTAGGCAGTGAACGTTGGATCGACGGAATTACCATGTGTATGTTGTGATATCATGTTGTCATTACCAGTTGTGTATATTATGTATGAGTTTCTCGCAGGAGAAGACTCGTTTGACATTTTATCATTTATGTTATTATTATTCTGCGTGTGACGTTGAATAATATGTTGTGGTACTTGTACTAGCATCGTTGTGCTAACCCCTTCGGGGGTGAACATTTTATTTATGTTCAGGATCCAGGAGAGCGGGGAAACAACCACTGGAGCTGCATGACGATGAGGGTGCAGAGTGATGTTTCGGCCGGGTTCATTTATGTGTTGTTTATTGGTTATTTCAATAAGTACTCGAGTACGAAGTCATTTATGATGAAATTGAATTTGGTGATGTATTATTAAGTTCCTGTTGAACAATTATACTTTCAGTATTTGGTCAGAACTGTTGTATCTTAAGTCCATTATTTCCATTCGTTAGTACCTTTTAATGTCTGTTTAATTCTTCAGCCTTGTAAATCCTTATGTAAAGGATTTACGGCGCTGTAATATTCCTGAATATATCGGGGGTGTTACAGAATATGGTATCAGAGTTAAGATTATGGATATCTTGGCCGTTGGGTTAAAATAGGGGTCATTTATGTCTTTTGAGGTAACCGGTCGTGAATGACATCACTGCACTGCCTACGTCTTCATCCGAACGGTGGTTGTAAGTTCCTAAACTCTATCTCATTTTTTACATGTTGTGTCTCTTTATACTCGAATATTAGAACGATGTTGTTTCCTGTATATTGAGTATTTATGCTTACAGTATGTTGAGAGGCGGACGTGGATGTGGTCACGGTCGTGGACGCGGGCGAAGAAATGCTGAAAGGGAAGCGTCGCCTTCTAATCAGGCCAGTCATAGCTCAGGCGATCCGCAACAATCTATTAACAACGAACCGTAACTCATTGCACTGCAGATCCTTCGTCAAGTGGTGAACCAGATGACTTAGTTCGCCAAGTCGTGGACCGAATGCAAGTGGCGGTGGGACTACGAGGAGAGAGACAAAGGGGATCCCAGGACATGGGAAATTGAGGTGACTGGTCGCAAGAGGTGGCGAAGATGCAACCACCCAAATTCGACAGTATTTCGAGACTCCCACCGGGACCATTGGTTGAAGGAACTGGAGAAAATATTTGCCGGAATTAATCGCCCAGACGACCGGAGAGCCTCTATCGCTCAATATTTTCTCGATAGGGGAAGCGACCGAATGGTGGGAAGCCATCCGGCTGTAGACCATGATGCCGATTGACAGAGTTTAGATTGATGATGGAAGATCGATCGCTTCGCCCCGTGAGGGAAGTTAAGGTTCGGGAGTTTTTCTCCGCTTCTTCGATGTGCAGTATCCTGCAATTAAGACATTTAACCAAAGAATCGGCATTTGTTCGACATCCGGTCGTAATGCATGCGTAAATGATGATCCATTTCGATATGAGGATGAAACCAGAAATCCAGAGGTACATGTCCGGATTTGAATGTACCACACTCCACCAATACTAGGATAAGGCGTTGGCGTATGAGATCAAGGAAGCAGCTATGGAGAAATTTTCGGAATCCAAGAAACAGAAAGTCTCTGGTACTTTTACAGAGCACAAGAATAGTGGGGCCCGTAAGGCCCAGTCATCCTTTCACTCTTTCAAGAAACCTCTGCACCCAGTTAGGAGCGGAAAGAACTTCAGAGCGACATCAACTATTACTGATGTTACCAGGAAATGCTTTAACTGCGCCCAGACGGGGCACTATCGACAGAATTGCCCCTACCTGCCGTGACTTGTTTTGATTGTGGTCGAGAGGGACATCGTGCGGTGTTCTGTGAAGAGGCTGCAAAGTCTTTTAGAGCCCGTACACCCAAGCCACCCGTAAGGAAGCCAAGATTCAACAGACGCAAAGAAAGTGTTCGATGCCTCAAAATTTTGGCCGCGGACGAGGCAGGACAATGGGACCGAAAGGGGACATCGAGTGCCGGATCTGCTCCCCACGTCTGTAGGAGATGAGGAGGACAGACGACGATCGTGATGTCTTGCCGCATCGTGCATCGGCCCGCATCCTTTCCCAGCCAGTTAGCGTTTTATTCGATACAGGAGCTACGCATTCTTTTATATCTTTGTCTTGTATAAATCGTTTGAATATTTCCAGTTTTCATACTTGTGAACCTTATGTTGTTGGTTTACCGAGTGGAGAGAGGATTGTCGGGAACTTAGAAGCTAGAAATTTCCCTGTATCATTTGGAGGCAGAGAGTGGCTCTCAAATTTGATTGTAATAGAAATGCAAGGAGACGACCTGATACTCGGAGACGATTGGCTTAATCGATATGGAGCAATTGTAAACTACCGAAGGAGGAATATCTCGCTGATCGCTGATGATGGTTCCGAAATATTGTTCGAGGGGTGGAAACTGGGAAGCTCAGGAAAATTGATCAAGGCGGTGAAAGCTGTCAAATTGTTGAAACAGGGCTGTATCGGATACTGGTGCTATGCAATGAAGAAAGAAGACGAAATTGTGGAACTTTCATCCATTCCTGTTGTGAACGAATTTCCAGATGTATTTCCTGACGAGTTACCTGGACTACCTCCACGAAGGGATGTAGAATTTACCATTGAGCTGGAACCCGGAGCTACACCAATTTCTAAGGCGCCGTATCGTATGGCACCTACTGAGATGTACGAACTGAAAAAGCAGTTGGAGGAGTTACTGGACAAAGGCTATATTCAGCCAAGCGTTTCGCCCTGGGGAGCGCCTGTTCTTTTTGTCCGAAAGAAGGATGGATCGCTTCAACTGTGTATTGACTATCGAGAGCTGAACAAGATGACGATTAAGAACAAATATCTGTTGCCACGGATTGATGATTTATTTGACCAGTTGCAAGGAGCAACAATATTTTCTAAAATCGATCTGAGATCAGGATACCATCAGCTGAGGATTAAGGAATCAGATGTTCCAAAGTCAGCATTCAGAACTCGCTACGGACACTATGAGTTTGTAGTGATGCCGTTTGGTCTCACCAATGCACCTGCTGTATTCATGCAGTTGATGAACCGAGTGTTCATCGAATATTTGGATAAATTTGTGGTCGTGTTCATTGATGACATTCTAGTGTATTCTAAGAGCCCATAAGAGCATGCTCAGCATTTGCGGATTGTATTGGAACTTTTGAGAAGCGAGCAATTGTACGCCAAACTTTCTAAGTGTGAATTCTGGCTAAAGGAAGTAATGTTCCTCGGCCATGTGGTGTCAGCTAAAGGAGTCCGAGTAGATCCTCAGAAGATCGAAGCAATTATGGATTGGAAACCTCCAAAGAACGTGAAAGAGGTCCGAAGCTTCTTAGGACTTGCTGGATATTATCGTCGATTCGTGGAAGGGTTTTCTAAAATCTCCCGCCCACTTACTCGACTCCTGCAGAAAACTCAAAAGTTTGAGTGGAATGAGTTGTGTCAGGTTAGCTTTGATGAATTGAAGAAGAGATTGACGACGGCACCGATTCTATCACTTCCACAGGGAACTGGAGTATTTATAGTTTACAGTGATGCTTCGAACCAAGGGCTCGGATGCGTATTGATGCAGAATGATAAGGTGATCGCTTATGCGTCGCGACAGCTGAAACCTTATGAAGCGAATTACCCAACACATGATTTGGAGCTAGCAGCAGTAGTTTTTGCTTTGAAGATCTGGAGGCATTATCCAGACGGACTCACCGCCGATCTTTACGGATCACAAGAGTCTCAAATACATCTTCACTCAGAAGGAGTTGAACATGCGGCAAAGAAGATGGTTAGAGCTGATCAAGGACTATGACTTGGAGATTTTGTATCATCTAGGCAAAGCGAATGTAGTGGCCGATGCACTCAGCCGCAAGCCTGTTTCTATTCAGATGCTGGAGACGCTGACCTCCCAACTTAGCCTTCAACGAGAGATGATTCGAGAAGGAATTGAAGTGTGGTTACAAAGAGTCCAAGGACAACTGTGCGTGATGGAAATAACTTCATCATTAACCGAAGAAATCAAATCTAGACAGGCAAATGATCCTCTGATGATTCGGTTACGTGATGAAGTGATCAAAGGAAAGGCCCCCGGATTCATAATTCATGATGATGGAGTTTTGAGATTTCAGAACCGACTCTGCGTTCCCGATGTTGATGTTCTGAAACAGACGATTATGAAGGAAGCTCACAGTTCGCCCTATTCTATCCACCCGGGCACCAGTAAAATGTATAAGGACTTGAAGCAGAATTTATGGTGGGGCAACATGAAGAAAGATGTAGCAGACTATGTTTCGAAATGCTTGACTTGTCAGCAAGTTAAGATCGAGCATCAACGGCCTGCCGGAATGTTGAAGCCACTCCCGATTCTTGAATGGAAGTGGGAGGACATATCGATGGACTTTATCACTAATATGCCGAGAACCAGGACAAGAATGAACATTATTTGGGTGATAGTTGATCGTTTAACCAAATCAGCTCATTTTTTAGGCATTAAGGATACGTGGGGACCAGAGAGGTTGGCACGAGTATTTATTCCGGAGATAATTCGATTGCATGGTACGCCGAAGACCATTATTTCTGATCGAGACGGCCGTTTTGTGTTTCACTTTTGGAAAGCAGTTCATAAGGCCTTGGGGACCGAATTGAACTTCAGCACAGCTTATCACCCGCAGACTGACGGACAATCCGAGAGGACTATTCAAACGGTGGAAGACATGCTAAGGGCCTGTGCCTTAGAATGGTCAACTGATTGGGAAGTTCATCTACCGTTGATTGAATTTACCTACAACAATAGTTGGCATGCTTCCATTAAGATGGCACCGTTTGAGGCATTATACGGGAGGAGATGTAGATCGCCCCTATGTTGGGACGATTCATCAGACTTAATCGGGACAGAACTGCATTGATCGTGCGGACTCGAGAAAAGATAGCCTTGATTCGTGAAAGGTCATTGACCGCCTGCAGTCGCCGAAATCTTACGCAGACGCACGTCGCCGCCATTAGAGTTCGATCGGAGACCACATACTTTTGAAGGTTTCTCCTACTCGGGGAATCTTTCGTTTCGGAAGGAAAGGAAAGCTGAGTCCGAGATATATCGGACCATTTGAGATCCTTGAGAGAGTTGGGGAGTTGGCATACAGATTGGCATTGCCGCCGTCATTGTGCCATGTTCATAACGTGTTCCACGTATCCCAGCTACGGAAGTATATACCAGATCCCAGTCATATCATTGATTTCGGCGAGATCGAAGTCGCGCAGGATGGGACGTTTGAAGAAAGACCGGTCAAGATACTCGAGAGTCGAGTTAAGCAGTTGAGGAACAAACCAATCGTTTTGGTCAAAGTTCAATGGTCACGTCACGGAAAGGAAGAAGCCACATGGGAAACAGAAGCTGATATGAAGTCCAGATATCCCGAGTTATTTTCGTCTTGAGTTTCGGGACGAAACTCCTTTTTAGTAGGAGAGTATGTAATATCCGGATTTATTACGGTGTATTTCATCTGTATTCAAACCCTGTATTATTCGGATTTGTGGTTTTGATTATTGGAGTATGATATTTCTTGCATTGATATCTTTGTACATAAGTATAACAACATGCAAAATTTCTCATGCAAACTCGTGATAGCGCACGCTAAGAATGTAGCTTAACGCGCGCTATCGGGCTACTACTAGCGCACGCTATGTGTGTAAGAGTTGCGTGCGCTAAGCACTCAATTATTGAGCGGGACGGCTAGCACATGCGCCAACCGGGACATGGGTCCGGATAAGATTCCCGCGGACGAACCTGGACAGTTTTGAAGTCAACTCTTATTAGCGCGCGCTAAGGAATGCTTAGTAGCGTGCGCTAATTATCTAAAGTGCAGAATATTATAAATGAGACAACAACCCGTTTTGGCTTGCATTTCATTCGTCCATTCTTCATTCTTGAGAGGCCAGAGAGCTATAATAATCCTTCTATACACTTAGAACACATCTTATTGATCCTTGTATATTGGTGAGTGATCATTGAAGTGGAATAGCACCTTGGAGTGGCATACAACCAACCGGAGTCGGATTCTACCTTACAGTTCAGTGATTTTCGTCATATTAAGGTATGTTCAACCTATCTCCAGACTTAGAGTTGGATTCTAAAGAATTAGATGATCATGTTAGCAAGATATTGATTTTTCATTAATGAATTATTCAACATGCATCATGTTTGGAATATAGAGATGGTTATGCCCCAAGTACCTTGATTATGAACATCATGATTCGAATCTTATTACATGAACAAGTAGAGGAAGCTTCTATCATTGGTAATCCAAATCTAGTAGATGACTTCATAGCAATCATGGACTTGACTTTAACATCATTATTGTTAGATGAATCTAAGGGATTGATCATGGAAGGATTTATCTAGTATAAATGGAATGTTAAACAACTACAGTATGATAATTTTGATTGATATAAAGGTGTCGATATCAACCGTTAAGCCTTTTGAATTGTCGTATGAAGATTGTAGTCGAAATGGAAGATGGTTTTATAATAGTATACATATCCTTGAATCCGAAGTTGTTGTTATCCGTTAGATCATTCATAGCCGTATGAACATGATATTCCTGGAGGTAACATGAACTAACACTGAGGATTTCATTTGGTTTGATCATGTTGAGGTCCATCTAATGCCCAACAGTAAACTGCCATGCACAGATAGCGCACGCTAAGTTATGTAAATCAATGTGCGCTATCGAGCATCGGTTAACGTACGCTACGTTTGGTACGTAACGTACGCTAGGCCATCAGACGAGTCGATCACCGATCATCAAGTAATCGACCATGCATGGTTAGCGTACGCTATGCTTTGTTGTTTGCGTGCGCTATCGAGCAGACTTAACGCACGCTACACAGAGTACTTAGCGTGCGCTAAGAAGTTCAGGCAGATTACATTTTATGAGATTTTGGCCGTAAATCTAATTGTTAAACATTCGTGCGACGTGAGATAAATCCTATATCATTTCTTTTGTTAAGGTTTGATCTTGTTACGTGATTGATTGAGGAGGACGACCTTCGAGTGTTCGTTTTCGTGGAAGTATTGTTCTTGTCTTCAAATCGAGGCAAGTACTTTATTTGTTTTATGTATTGATGTTATACATATTGTCGTGCATGTATGTCGTTGTTGTATGTCCACCTCGTGTTGGTCCGACGGGATCATCGGGGGATCTATGCTAGCGTCATACCGGATCATCGGATGGGTTTTTCCACCACGGGTTGGTCTGACGGGATCATCGTGGGTTCTAGGCAGTGAACGCTGGATCGACGGAATTACCATGTGTATGTTGTGATATCATGTTGTGATTACCAGTTATGTATATTATGTATGAGTTTCTCGCAGGAGAAGACTCGTTTGACATTTTATCATTTATGTTATTATTATTCTGCGTGTGACGTTGAATAATATGTTGTGGTACTTGTACTAGCATCGTTGTGCTAACCCCTTCGGGGGTGAACATTTTATTTATGTTCAGGATCCAGGAGAGCGGGGAAACAACCACTGGAGCTGCATGACGATGAGGGTGCAGAGTGATGTTTCGGCCGGGTTCATTTATGTGTTGTTTATTGGTTATTTCAATAAGTACTCGAGTACGAAGTCATTTATGATGAAATTGAATTTGGTGATGTATTATTAAGTTCCTGTTGAACAATTATACTTTCAGTATTTGGTCAGAACTGTTGTATCTTAAGTCCATTATTTCCATTCGTTAGTACCTTTTAATGTCTGTTTAATTCTTCAGCCTTGTAAATCCTTATGTAAAGGATTTACGGCGCTGTAATATTCCTGAATATATCGGGGGTGTTACAGAATATGGTATCAGAGTTAAGATTATGGATATCTTGGCCGTTGGGTTAAAATAGGAGTCATTTATGTCTTTTGTGGTAACCGGTCGTGAATGACATCACTGCACTGCCTACGTCTTCATCCGAACGGTGGTTGTAAGTTCCTAAACTCTATCTCGTTCTTTACATGTTGTGTCTCTTTATACTCGAATATTAGAACGATGTTGTTTCCTGTATATTGAGTATTTATGCTTACAGTATATTGAGAGGCGGACGTGGACGTGGTCGCGGTCGTGGACGCGGACGAAGAAATGCCGAAGGGAAGCGCCGCCTTCTAATCAAAGGCCATAGCTCAAAGTAGCCGCAACAATCTATTAACAACGAACTGTAACTCGTGCAGAGATCCTTCGCCAAGTGGTGAACCAGATGACCTGGGCCGCCCAAGTCGTGGACCGAATGCAAGTGGCGGTGGGACTACGGCAGGGAGAGAGACAAGAATGGATCCTGACATGGGAAATTGAGGTGACCGGTGGGCTGCAAGAGGTGGCGAAGATGCAACCACCCAAATTCGACAGTATTTCGAGACTCCCACAGGACCATTGGTTGAAGGAACTGGAGAAAATATTTGCCAATTAACCGCCCAGACGACCGGAGAGCCTCTATCGCTCAATATTTTACGATAGGAAGCGACCGAATGGTGGGAAGCCATCCGGCTGTAGACCATGATGCCGATTGACAGAGTTTAGATTGATGATGGAAGCTCGATCGCTCTCGTCCCGTGAGGGAAGCTAAGGTTAGGGAGTTTTTCTCCGCTCGGCCTTGAGATGTGCCGTATCCTGCAATTAAGACATTTAACCAAAGAATCGGCATTTGTTCGACATCTGGTCAGAACAGATGCAGAAATGATGATCCATTTCGATATGAGGATGAAACTAGAAATCCAGAGGTACATGTCCGGATTTGAATGTACCACACTCCATCAATACCAGGATAAGGCGTTGGCGTATGAGGTCAAGGAAGCAGCTATGGAGAAATTTTCGGAATCCAAGAAACAGAAAGTCTCTGGTACTTTTACAGAGCACAAGAACAGCGGGGCCCGTAAGGCCCAGTCATCCTTTCACTCTTTCAAGAAACCTCCGCACCCAGTTAGGAGCGGAAAGAACTTCGGAGCGACATCAACTATTACTGATGTTACCAGGAAATGCTTTAACTGCGCCCAGACGAGAAACTCTAAACAACAGTTTTGGACGAGATTCGCAAGAATCGAACTCAAGTACGGAAAAGCTGCTTAAGAACACGAAACTCAACAAAACGATACCGAAACGAACTCGGACGTCAAAAAGTGCAGAATTAAATATTCTCGGAATGACGAAACGGTCATGAGCGAGTCAACAAAATGGACTTCCGCCGAAAAAAGAAAATTACTGAAATCCGAAATTGCGGATATTACAACGATGATGTGGTGCATATGCGACAGTCACATCACATAAATGTGCATGAGGCCGAAAAAGGTTTAGTTAAGATAAAATCGAATGACCATATTGTAATAAAATAATATGTTTTAGACACAAATATATTATATTTAAGAAGAATTTTTGGTTCATTTTCAACCATTATATAGCAATAAACAAGGTGCAAATATTCTTTTGAAATCGAATTACATCGACTATGTCGTTCAATATAAAATCCATGCCTCATATATCGATAGTGACCAAGTGATCAGACTAAGAGCATTTGAGACTATGTTACACATTTTTACATCGTAAACTTTCGTATCGATTGTGGAAGAATTTTTGAGGGAACATATAACACACTCTCATTTAACTAATCATTAAATAGCAAATAGATTTCATTTGTGTAAATACCATGGGAAATAGAGTTAAAGCAATTTGGCACCTCACTTTTGCCAATATTATCAAGGTCGGATACAAATGTGTCTTTGTTAGAAAAAAAATGAACATAGTGAGATTGTGAGATACAAAGCAAGACTCGTAGTACAAAGTTTCTCAAGGAAGAGAAATTGATTATGAGGAAACATACTCTCCAGTAATGGACACAATTACTTGTAGATTTTTTATTAGTCTGGTTGTGTCATAATGACTTGATATGCGCCTCATGGATGTAGTAACTGCGCATCTCTATGGTTCACGAGATAGTGACACACACACACACACACACACACACACACACACACACACACACACATATATATATATATATATATATATATATAGGGAAGGCCTAGTATAGAATTTAAAGTGTTGGGGGTGAATTTTGAAATTTGCAAATCCAAGTCTGCTCTTTCAAAAGGTAAAGTACAGTTAAGAAGCGAATTTCATCGAACATTATGTTTTACCTTATTCTGGACAGCGAGCAGGCTCTTTCCTTGGCCCTCTCTTTTCGCTTATGAAAGCGCCCCGAGCGTCGATCTTCGAATTGCGTACAAAAGATCTGAAATACACACCAAAATACAGACTACAATGCACCAAAATTTACAGTTTCATATATAACCCTCGAAATCATATATTCGACAAATTTATGCATATAATACATATACTTGTCAAAATAATCTTTTCACATCATAATTGGAATGAATTTGAACAATAATAGTCATCTGCTCTTTCAAATTCAAATAAAATAGGACTAGACTGCACTTTCCAAAATTACATTTGAGACCATGGACTTAAAATGAAAATAGGGAACATAATTACAATGACAGGTTTATAGTACGAATATAACAAAAATTCATAAACATTTATTCATCTAGATAATCAAGAAATTTCTTCAATTCTGGGTTGTCATCTAAAGCAAATTGATATTGAGAAGGTGCCTCCAAGTCATCTACAGATGTAGTCAAATACTTGGGGGAGTATAGAACAACAGACCACGGCCCATCCTTCGGGATCTTTGCATAGAATACTTGCTTCATGCATAGAGATGGTGGGAGATTATATGGAACTACAAAGACGGGCCAAATACTGTGGGTTGTGCTTAAGTTACCAAAAGGATTAAACCCGTCAGTTGATATTCCAAGGTGGACATTGCGACTTTCTTGTGCAAACTCTGGGTGCCGCAAATTTCCAGCCTTCCACATTGAAGAATCAATCGGATGACGCATAAGATTTTCACCCACCTGTGCCCGAGCATGCCAGGTCATTGCCTCTCCTATCCAAGGTACAGTGTAAAGTCTCGACAATCTTGGTCCTAGAGGAAAATACCTAAGTACCTTATGTGGTACTTTTGTATCTCTTTTTATGTTATAATTTAGATTTACTTTTTAGACATATCTATATTCATTGCAAACTGGACATTTCAATTTATGCTTATGCTCTTTTCGATATAGAATGCAATCGAACTTGCACACATGAATAGATTTATATTTCATCCCTAAACCCTTTAAGATGCTCTTCATGTCCGGATAGGTATCAGGAAGTGTATTATCCTTTGGAAGCAAGTCTTTTGCCCACTTTAGGATTTATGTCACACTATTTCCTGATAAACCGAAACGACTCTTCAAGTTGTGCAAACCAACAGTAGCATACAATGTTGTGTGCTCTGGGTTGCAATTATGATATAAAGGTCTTGCCGCCGTAGCTTTTAACTTGACATAATCCTTATCTTGACTAAGATGTTCTACTTCACAACTTTTATCATGCAATGAACTCTCATTATTAGGTTGATTCATGTGAAGTCCATAAGCATCATTAAGAAGGTCGTTCAACCTACTATGTCGTAGTACCTCACCCTCTTCATGAAATGCTTCATTCACTGGTACTTGATCAGGAATAAAAGGATAGTTTCGCTCCCCATGATAATTCCAGAATAAATAACCTTCTTGCATTCCCCACTTGATCAAATGTACCTCAACGTTCTCCCAATTCACATTTTTACCATTTTTACAATGCCTGCATGGACATGAGATAAGATCATCTCCTAGATTTCTTCTCGCATACTTAACAAATTCTCTAACACCAGTGACATACACATCTCCCATTCTATTACTATTTTCGCCCATCCACTCTTTATAAGGTGGATACACCATCACTAGCTTCTACAAATATAAAAACAATATGCACCACATTAGATTGTTATTTTATTTATTTAAAAGGTATTCGTATAATAACCACACTATATCTTTGAAATGAACTTTAATAAAGATATACCACTTCTTCACTAAGAAAATAAGACGTATACTACCGGAATACAATCTATAAGACAAACCTGCAATGAGCTGAAAAAAAGTTTTTTCATAAACTTCCCAAATATATTTCAAGTAACTGGAAGAAAATAAAGATGCTTAGAAGACTGCTTGTTACATGAACCGAAAAAATATGTCTTCACCTTAAACCTTCTGCACTTCATGTGTTTCCATATTGTGCTGATTGATAACATGCTATAAATCAATTACCAAAAATTCTACGCATTAACTTTGTTACAAGAGATAATATGCAGCACAGTATAGTAAATAGGCTAATACGATCGATATAGTTAAAAAAAAAGCAGTTGTTTCACAACAATTTGACAAGCCAAGCCAAGAATGACGCGCTTGTAACACCCCCAATCTGCTCAGGGATATTACACGCCGTAAACCCTCTCCTCGAGGATCTACCAGGCTGATAACTAAAATCAAACATCTAAAAATCGCCTTTGAGGCTAAAATGACCCAGTAGACCGACTTGGTCTTTCAATAATAACATTCAAACAATTCCAAACACATACCCACGCAGGGGTCAAAATACAATAAACTCCCGTACAACGGGGAAAAGATACTGCAGCGGAAAAGAAAATACAACTAGACCAATACGACATCAACGGATCCTCGTGTGATTAGTATCGTTCATCTTTCATCATCCTTCGTGCCGACCCTGTGCTATGCTCCAAAACCTGAATGCAAAAATAGACATCCACCCCCCGAATACTCGGGGGTTAGCAAAACTCCACTGTTTTGCTAGTGCAAGAACAAAGTGCAAATCCGAGCCATACAATTCACATTTCACGAATAACAATAACCAGGAATCCTCAAAAACCCAAACGTAACGAAAAGTACTTCCCGAGGCATGAGTTTGGTAAACATTTCTCAAAACCGAAAGATCACAAATAAAAGGGAAACCATTTATAAAACAGTTTTAAAGATGCCATCGAGAGTTTCAATAGAAAACAATTTGCAAGAAAGCCACTCAATCAACACAACGAGTCTTCACAAATATTTCCACGGGATTCTCGACCCAAAACCAAATAATATCAACACGAGATCAATCATCTCAACATTCCACAGGGTCCTTGACCCAATACACAGAATAGCAACACAGCCCATCAAAGACAAAGCCTCTCGTTCGACCAGTACTGCTCAAGACCCCTGATTAAATAACCCTCGGAGATCTCGTCAAATGTCCTTGGTTAATTAACCCTGATACCAACGTTTAAAACAAGTTGAAACACACTTTCAGAAACACGAAATCACGGTCTATAACGAGACCAGCATTTTGGAAAGAGTTGAAAGAATTTTGAAATATGATAATCATTCGGTAACGGGGTCTTAGCTATCACTCAAATACCCGTAACCAATAAGCCTGCCAGGCGCCTCCATTGCGCACCTGTGCACCGGCGTTCACTCCACTATGTTGGCCGCTCCTTGAACATGTTACTGCGCCGGTGATCACTCCCGCAAGAGCCGCCCTTGACACACGCATTATGTAACACCGGCGTTCACCACCCATATGGAGCCGCACATTGCAGCGTACACACTGTGCCGAGTACACGCCCGCCTCGAGGCTCCTGATATGACGTCTCTCAATAACAAGTATTCACATTGTCACAAACATCAAGCACACAGTCAATCGTGTAACAATTATCAAATCAATACACCAATTCACATAATTCGTCCGTCAGTCCACGACCACACGAATAAATAACAACACGCTCGTCAACCATGATGCGATGGAAATAAGCAATATACGTACGCACGCATTATCAAGCGAAACATCAACACCAAATATATCTAAAGGATTCACGTAGTCACTTACAACCTATGAAATTTACAAAACACACGCGTTTTGAAAGTGAGCCTTTAATGAGGCTAGCCGAATCTTTTGAAAACTCATTTCAAACAAATAAACAAACACACCAAGATGATCACTAATTATCATATTCACAAAACAAGAATAGTATGGACAAGGTACTTGCCTCGAATAAGAACAACGCGGAGAATCGACCGAAGTAGGTTGACACGAACCGACTACGAACCCGCCGACTCCACCGATCGCCAACTCACGTTCATAAACTACGAAGGACAATAACAACGATGAAATGAATTCCATAACACGACTCAAAGCTGTTGAATTCAAAGAACGAATGACGAAAGTTCAAGTGTTTTCCCCAAAACGGCCAAGAACACGATTCGTCCCGACGAAACACGAAAATGGAATTCCAAGTTGAAATATGGATATACATTCCATAGAATATGTTTAAAAACATCATTTAACCACAATCTACACAACAAAAACGGATGGAAAATGAGATCGGGAGCAAATCCCCCAAAAAGTCGATTCGAAGGAAATCAAGAGATATACTTCGATTCGACGAAGAACAATGGATTAAATGATGTTAAACACAAGAATACTACCAAGATTAATCATACCCATCATGAATTAATCAACAACACGGAACGAATCGGACAAAAATGCAAAAATCCCCAAATTCACGAAATTTAGGGTTCTAAGGAAGATTACCTTGATTCGCTGGATCAAATGATGATAACGGATGATTGATTGATGTTATGAACTCAAGAACTTCATGGATTTGTTGCTAAACAACATGGCTTCGTCACCCATGAATCGCCAAACATGGACGAGAAGGAAGGAAATGAAAACGAGATGAAATGTGACTGCTCACACATATATATTGGGCCGACTAGCGCGCTAGTCGCCGAGCTAGCGTGGCGCTATCGCCCGTGCCGCAATCCATGACTCATCGACTAGACTGCTCGCCAGAAGGGCGCACCTTTCCGCCAGAGCACGCGCTACTGCCGGTCAGAAGGCGCAATGCCCGACAAGAGCGCGGCGCTACCCGCCGAGCCCGACCGATTCGAACCCCAGACTCCACCGCCTGCATCCGAGCATAAGCAGTTAGGCCTGATAGCGGCGCTACACTGCCGGCATGCTGGCAGCCTTCCGGCCGAAGGCGTGCGCTTACGCGGTTCTGCCGCACTCCCGGCCGGTGCCCGCAATCGTCCGGCCAGTCCCGCAACCGTCCGGCCAGTGCTCGAACACCAGGGCTCGACGACTCGATTTCCGAAAACGTACGGAACGAACACGACGAAAAGTTCGCGGTCAACATCAACGACCCGAAATGAAAACATAATACCATAATTAATCATATGCGACCAAGAAATGGGTCGAGACAACAATTACAGATATGGATACCCGTAATTTTTAAGAAATTACAAAATGGCCCAAAACGCCCGGAAATCACGATACGTGATCGAATAACCGAACCGAAGTTCACAACACGTCTAACAAAGTTAAACGGACTTACGGGAAACTCGAAACAGCAGTTTCGAACGAGATTTGCAAGAATCGAACTCAAGTGCGGAAAAGTCGCTAAAAAGCACGGAACTCAACAAAACGACACCGAAACGAACTCGGATGTCAAAAAGTGTAGAATTAATAATTCTCAGAATAATGAAACGGTCATGAGCGAGTCATCAAAACGGACTTCCGCTGAAAAAGAGAAAAAAAAAAAGAAATTACCGGAAATCGAAAATTGCGGATATTACAGCGTTCATCAAATTGGCCGCTTCATCATTTGATTTGTTAGATTTAATGCTAAAAGAGTGGCACTTAAATGCTGCCTACATGAAAATGTGAACATTGCAAATCACTGAACATTAAGGGTAGTAGCAAATTAAGAAGAAAATATAATCTGTAGTCGAAACAATATGCAGAAGAAAGAACAAATAAATAAAATAAATAAATAATCTTGAGGGAATGAGATCACAAAAATGTGAAGGTTTAGAAATAATAGTGTGCCACGTTTTCGACGGCAGTAAGTCGAGTCGAGTCGACGGAGGTCCGGCATGGCAAGTCGTAGACTAGTCGACTAATTATAAATAATATATATATATACAATATTTGAAAAAACTGTCGAGGTGTACGCCTCGAGGCGCGCCTCAAGGCGAGGCGCGGAAGAAACGCCTCGGGGCGTTGGGGAATAAGCGCAGAGTTGATGCAAATGCCTCTACTGACCGAGGCGCTGAAGAAACGCACGCCTCAAAGCGGTGCGTTTGAGGCGCAAGGGAAGCTGGATACTTAAACGGCATCGTTCCTTTTTTTTTTAATATGGGTCAGTTCTAAAAAACCGACCCTGCTGTGACCTGTATTAAGACCTAAACCTCCCAGCGACCTACTGCACGAAAAGGAAACTCTCACACCCTCAGCGACTCACGTCGATTCTTAGCGGCGATTTCCTAATTTGGCAGAGAATGCAATTAAATTTTATTAAACAAAGATCCTAATTTGTGTGTGTATATATATATATGTATATATTTTAAAACATTATATATATATATATATACTGACTGTATGTATACTAATATATATATAGATACACTAATCGTCTAATATATATGATGGAGTCGGCTTATGTATACTAGTATATATATATATATATATTAATATACTGAATATTACAAATATATAATATTTATATATATATATATAATATCATATTCATATATAGCCCGAAGTTTCAACTTTCAAAGGGAGGTACACAAGGTGAGTCGGAGTGGCACGACGCTGATCCTCCAACCGCCGTAACAACAATGCCAAGTTTTCAATTTCATAACATATAAATCAGCTAAGAATACCAGGTTGTCAACTGATATATTTAAGAAATGTTGACAGCAATGATCATCATAAAAACATCCATTCAATCATCACTGACAATCTTGATAAGAACTAACGAGTGCAAAATCAAAACCTCATAAAATTTCAAAGTTATGTAACTCTAATCTTTCAGCTACAATACATCAAAGTTATTTTCTCTACCAAATGATACTTTCTATAAGTTTTAAGAACTAGGTAATGCAATCAAAACCTCACAAAATTTATAAGATAGCTCTGTACTTGAAAACTGAGGCAAATAGTAATAACAAAACCCAAACAAATAAACCAACAAAAACAAAATACAGAGTTTTGAGCCCTGATATGTCAGGAAAATTTAAAATTCAAATAGTGCATATCTTATAACCGCTATTTACTAGCACAAATGCATTGAATATGTCAAATATTAATACAGCCCGACAAAAAATTTTGCATCAGGGGACTTCTTCTGGTCAGCAAGATCAGAAGTTATGACCTTAACTTTAAGCCATAACAACTACAGCCACCAAATTACCTAAAACACATTAGTAATGCAATAAAAAACACGCAGGCTGGACGAGCTCTTAAAGAAAAATTGTGAGTTTTGCTTTAATAAATCCGCATGTGATCGAGTTTATGAGTAAAGAACAAAAATACGACAAGAAATACTAAACCGAAAACATACTAGAAACACAAACACACTAACGATACATTTTTAATTCTCCAGCAAAAAAACTAATCACAGAATTCATCCCAACTGCAATTAAAATGAAAAGGACCGAATAACTCAAGCAACAAAAAATAGAAACAATCCAAAAGCACTTACAGCTCTGAAATCCGAAATAAACCCCAGATTCCCAAAACAAAGAGCACTAGAATTGGATCTGTATCCCGCGTCCCTGGTTCTATCAAACCAGACTTTTTCACTCCAGTGAGCACTAAGAAGCAAGGCCGGTTTAATCCAATAAAAAGTAGCTCAAGAGAGCTAAGCTGCTATGTTGTTTACTTTGCTACTGAGTTTGAGTTGAGGATTAAACATAAAAAACAAAGTTAATTCCACTCAAAATAATTAAAATCAGCATTCAAGATTACAATAAAATGTAAGAACAGAAGAGAACAAGTGGCATAAAATTACCTCGATCTCAATCTTCAGATGAAGTGGATTCTGGTCTCCGCGAAGGCTTTCGTCCTCATTCCCCTTTCCTGAGATGACTTTCGTCTGCACCGGGATGAGGAAGAAAGGATTTCCAAGTGAAATACTATGAGAGTGAAGTCAGATCGATGAGAGGACGAGGAAGAAAGGATTTCCCCAGAGAGTGAAATATTATGAGTAAATAGAGTCAGGTCGAAATGAAACCCTAGAGATTCTGTGAGTCCAGTGGAGTCAAATCGATCGACATATTGAAAGTGAGAGAAGTGTCATCAAAGTCTTCTTAATGTATGTGTCGTTTAGCACAAACTAATGACTGCTAGTAGCAGTCATATACAAAAGTTTTTTTTTTCATTTATGACAGTCAACGACAGTCAGCAAGATATGTTACTACCATAATCTGTCACAAATAATTAAGTGTATCACTATGTAAATGAGCATGATCATATCGATAAATATAAATTATGATCACAATGACAATACAAAATTGGGGAGATTAAAAGTCAGAAATTGGTGTTTTTGGTGTAGTGATATGTGTGTGTGTGTGTGTGTGTGTGTGTGTGAAAATATCTGGGGGATTTAAACTACCAGAAGCAAGTAATTCATATTCAGACATGTTTTCAATTAAGCTACAAAAATTATTGCACGGGCTAAAATAATCTGGACGAATGTGGTACAATAGACTGGAGGAATATCTATTGAGCGAAGTGTTAGGTTTATATACTGCAATGCATATTTTATACTTGTATTATCTTATCTTGTTGTATTATATATTAGGGCTGGGACTTAGGACCCGAATAACCGAAGATCCGAACCGAAATTGACATTCCGGTTCGGTTCGGTTCGGTTCGGTTCGGGTTTAAAACAAAATATTTATAAATTTCGGGTTCGGGTCCTGCAATAAATTTCGGGTTCGGGTTCGTATTGTAATTTTAAAATTTCAATAACCGTACTACCCGATTAGTGACAATAACCGAACAAAATACCCGAACACAAAATTAAAACCCATGCTAACCGTACTACCCATAGTTATTTTATTTTAGATGTTTCTACTTTCTATACACTATATAAATTAAAAAAAAAAACCTAACCTAACAAATTTTATTTCGGGTTTTTCGGTTATTTTTGAAAATTTTGAACTGTAAATTTCGGTTCGTTTTTTTTGGTTTTTTGGTAAAATTATTTCGGTTCCTAGAAGTTCGGTTCCTGCAGAAAAAAGTCAGAAACCGAACCCGAATTACATAACACATTTGGAACTTCGGTTCCTTATTTTTTTTCAAGAAACCGAACTATCCCAGCCCTATTATATATGAGATTATCAAATTTATTTTGGTCACATATTTTGACGTTATGGTTATGCCAATACTGTCTATTTAGTTTATATTGTAGATAACATGGCATATTGGTATCACACGAAAGATCATATTATCGGTGTCTTATAAAATATATAAATAGTTCACAATCTATATAACTGTAGATAATTATATGAAGGGTTGTAGTGTAAGATTGATATTAGTTCGTCATGACTATTAGCATACGTTATTATATTTCATATACATTGGACTTGATTGCAGTGAGATAGCTTTTTCTGTACTAACTAAATTAATAACAAATATCTCGGAAAATTATTCATTTCTTAATTCTAGTGTGATATTTAATTATATATTTATAAATGTTATATCTTTGATTTATCAAGGGTCAAGGTCAATTTGATTTATTCAATGTGCTCTATACTTCAAGCAATAATATTATTTATATGATAATTAATATTACATCTAGAATTCATGCCCCGGACCGTCTAGATTGATGATGTTCTCTTGAAGAACTCAAAAAAATTGTTATATTAAACCCTGCCGGGCGATTAATTTTGATATAATATTAAAGATCGGGGGTACTACTCTTGGATAAGAAATTAACTAATTAAAGTTGTTAGTAACTTAAATTAATTAATGGAAATGCAATATCTTAAATTGGGAAAATAATTAATTCAAAAGGGAGCTCATCTTCCTAAGTTGGGAGTTAGGTAGGAAGTGCAATATTAATTATTTAGTAGATTGAATTAATTAATAAAATAATAGGTTCAGCTAAATTAAGGGTCTTAATATGGAAAGTTGAGCTCTATTAGGAATACTTACCCTAATCCTCCTTAAGATCCCTATGGTAGCCCAATATGCCTATAAATAAGACATCATGGAAGGTTTCAGTCGATCATCATTTTACTTCTCTCTCTCTCTTGATTTTTCTCTTCTTGCGTTAAATTATGGATCTTTATTTATGTTTTTGATTCTACAATATGAAGAACACATTAATTTTTCAAAGCATCAAAATATTCAGAAAGATAGAAAATAAAATTGTGAGCTGATAAACACAATTTTGAATATAATTGGAGGTTGTTCCGGGAAATCCTTCCCGTATTGGTGTCTTACCTAATACTGGTTGTAGGGGGATAGAGTTATAGAAGGTTCTAGACTCTTCCATAAGTAGTAGGATCCTGTTAGATGTCTTACCTTAACTAGGAATCTTATGTATGGAAGGACTCTCTTTGTAATGCCTATATAAAGGCCCCTCTATTCATTGTTATCAATACAATTGATTTGCTGTCTTTTACTTTCTCCTCAAACACGTTATAAGCACGTAGCTCGAACGAAAGAAAAAAAATCGGCCAGCCCTCCGCCGCCACCCTCCGCTGCCGCTACCGTCACTTGTTACCATCGCCACTGCCACCGCATTAAGCACCGTTGCCGCTGGCCTGCCAGCACCGCCAACACCACCGCCAGGCCACGCCGCCAGCACCGCGCCTCGCCCGCCACTGCCACGCCTAACCACCGCTGCCGCTACCCAGCCGCCGCCGCCCAGCGCCACTGCCGGACCACCGCTCCAGCCGGAAAGTCGTCGCCGATCCAGCTCCAGTCGGAAAGTCGCCGCCGATCCAGTCCAGCCAGAACATCATCGCCGGACCGTCGCTGCCGACTGCCGCCAACCGCCGCCGCCACAGACCGCCGACCGCCACTGGCCAGCTCCAGCCCAGCCAAGTCCGACCCGGTTCTGAACCTCGGACCAAAACCCGAACATCAACTTATCTTTGGAAGCCGCCAAAATTACGCCTCCGGTTTCACGTCGTCGCATCGAGTACCAACCGGTAGATCGAAGCACACCACAAATTTAGCACGTGCCTAATTTTATAATCGAGGTAATTATCTGACTTGTCCCTATTTCAATTCTCTCCTTTTGGGAATTCTTCTTTTGGGTACACGGGTCATTGGGTTCTTTATCTCCCAAGCTACTTTGCGGTGGATGAGACCGCGAGAGAAGTGTAACACCCCCAATCCACTCAGGGATATTACACGCCGTAGACCCTCTCCTCGAAGATCTACCAGGCTGGTAACAACATTTAACATCTCGACAATGCCTTCAAGGCTAAATGACTCAGTAGACCGATTTGGTCTTTCAATAAAATATACAACTCAATTACAACATATACCCACGCAGGGGTCAAAGTACAATAAACTCCCGTACAACGGGGAAAAGATACTGCAGCGGAAAAGAAAATACAATTAGACCATTACGACATCAACGGGTCCTCGTGTGATTAGTATCGTTCATCTTTCATCATCCTTCGTGCCGACCCTGTGTTATGCTCCAAAACCTGAATGCAAAAATAGACATCCACCCCCCGAATACTCGGGGGTTAGCAAAACTCCACTGTTTTGCTAGTGCAAGAACAAAGTGCAAATACGAGCCATACAATTCACATTCCACGAATAACAATAACCAAGGATCCTCAAAGATCCAAACGAAACGAAAAGTACTTCCCGAGGCAAGAGTTTGAGAAAACATTTCAAAATCGAAATACCATAAATCAATGGAAATAATTTATAAGACGGTTTAGAATGCCATCGAGAGTTTTAATAGAAAACCATTTAGGATTATCAAATCCTACTTTTCAAAATCCACAAGACAAAAGGGGTCACCGCCCCAAAAGTTTACTTTCCGTAAAATCACCTTTACCAAACCGTTGGGATTTTAGCCCCAAATCCGTAAAATGACTTTTACAAAAATGTTGGGATTTTAGCCCCAAATCTCATCAACTCACAGTACACAAGAACGACCACAAGGTTCGTCTCCCAACATCAAAATCCACAAATAAAGGATTTAAAACAAACAACAAAATACTCTAGAGCCATCCTAGCCAAGTAGGCCAAACGAACAACTTACCTCTTACACACTTAGTCAATGCATGCAATCATGAAAACCATTCAAAAGCACTCATTTCCGGAAATGCCAATATCGAATCACATTTGTAAAATGCACCACAATTAACCGCGGACCCACAGCTTCGTGGATCCCTACCGAGACCCCGTCGGATCTAACCCGCAGTGGTTAAAAGCAAGCTCGCGGTTCCACAGCTTCGTGGAGCCCTACCGAGACCCCGTCGGATCTAACCCGCAGTGAGCATACACACACACACGTTACTCATGCAATACTAACATGTTAAGAATGTAAGTTCATTAAGAATACTCACTAGAGATGGCCATTAACTCGACACCATTATCAAACTCTTCAAAAATACAATAATAAGATTAAATACGGAATACACGATTCCATAACTTAAACAATAGGAGTATCATCATAAAAGCCTTCAACGTTCAAAATAACCAAATCATAATCAATTCTCAAAACACCGTTCACAAACACACGCGTTTGAAAGAAAGCCTTTAACGAGGCCAAACCGAAATCTTTTGAAACTTCATTTCAAACAACCAAACAAACACACCAAGACGATCACCGATCATCATATCCACAAAATAAGAAAAGTATGGGCAAGGTACTTGCCTCGAATAACCACAACGCGGAGAATCGGCCGAAGTAGGTTGGCACGAACCGACTACGAACTCGCCGACTCCACCGAACGACAACCCGAAACAATGAACTATGAATGAAAACAATAACAACGAAAATGAATTCCATAATACGACTCAAAGCCGTTGAATTCAAAGAACGAATGACGAAAGTTCAAGCGTTTCCCCCAAAACGGCCAAGAACACGATTCGTTCCGTCAAACCCGAAAACGGAATTCCAAGTTTAAATATGGATATACAATCCATAGAATATGTTTAACAACATCATTTAACCATAATCGATCCATCAAAAACGGATGAAAAACAAGATCAAGGACAAATTCCCCAAAAAGTCAATTTGAAGGAAATCAAGAAATATACTTCGATTCGACGAAGAACAATGGATTAAATGATGTTAAACACAAGGATACTACCAATATTAATCATATCTATCACGAATTAATCAGTAATACGGAACGAATCGGACAAAAACGCAAAAACCCCCAAATTCACGAAATTAGGGTTCTAAGGAAGGTTACCTTGATTCGCTGGATCAAAGGACGATATAGGATGATTGATTGATGATATAACCTCAATAACTTCATGGATTGGTTGTCAAACAACATGGCTCCATGTTGATATCACCTCACCATGGATGAAGTGAGAAGAAGGAGAAAATGGCCAAAACCCGTGTGCAGGGGCCATAAATAGCCGCACAAGGTGCCGCGGCATGGCCGGGAGTGTGCCGCGCACAGCCCAAAAATGGCTCCCGGTGGTCGGCGGTGCCGCGGCTCGGCCGGAGTGTGCCGCGGCACCCGATCGATTTGGCCGAGAAAATGCCACAGATTGTGCCGCTGCCCCGCAGCGTATGCCATGGCCAGATCGCTCGGCGAAATCGCTGATCATCGCGGCCGTGACTCGGCCAGAAGCTGCCGAGCACTACCGGCCGTGACTCGTCCAGTGCCGGCCTGGGCCCTGGTTGCCCGGCCATGACTCGGCCGGGGCCAACTCCGACGGCCCGAACAACCCCGAAATCCGAACCTGAATACGAATCGATGATACGGTTACGACGTACTCGCAAAGACGAATCTAAGAGCTAAGAGAACACACAATTCCGACCACCCGAAGGCTCGGAATTCAACAACGGAAGTAATTACCCAAAACTTTGGGAAATTACGAAAATGGACCAAAACGTCCGAAAATCACGATACGCGATCGAAACACCAAACCAAAGCTCGCAATATGAATAATAACATTAAATGAACTTACGAGAAACTCGAAACAACAGTTTCGGACGAGATTCGCAAGAATCGAACTCAAGTGCGGAAAAGTCGCTAAAAAGCTCGGAACTCAACAAAACGATATCGAAACGAACTCGGATGACAAAAAGTGCAGAATTAATCATTCTCGAAATGACGAAACGGTCATGAGCGAGTCGTCAAAACGTACTTCCTCCGAAAAAAAGAAAATTACCGAAATTTGAAATTGCGGATATTACATTCTACCCTTCTTAAAAGAAGTTTCGTCCCGAAACTTAAAACAAGTAGGGGGAAGCAATATACCCGCCAGGAAAACTCGACGAGATACACAAAAACAGAAAACTCGCGCCCAACGGCGAAATGCTGCAAGAAACACAAAGAGACATACGGCGTGAAAACACGCTCCACGACGACCAACACAACGTCCTCGTTAGGGATATAATAAAACCAACAAGTGACAAGCGTCATCAAATGGATAATACAATCAAGTCAATTATCCGACAATCACAAAACACAACGAACGAAAATCAATATGATTGACCAACCCAACGGTACATCAATCAAAAAGCGAGCCAACCGCTGAACAAATACGGAATCCCACCGCCCAAGGGTTGGGAGATCGAAAACGAGACTAATTTCCCGAACTGAAGGGAATTACGAAGGAGCCTGAACGTTCACCAATCACGGAACGAGATCAACAAAAACCGAACCATCAAACGATCGAACCACAAAGATCGAGACAACAAAAATCGGACGATCATGTTCGGATCACGAAGAACAATAAGGTTCAACCGACAACTCCGAGGTTCACATCTCGACTCGAGACAAAACATGATCCGGTGGAAACAACAAGATGCACACTCGCATAAGATCCACAGAAAAGGGAATAACGATTGAAAGGTCACAACGACGAACGAGAAATTCCGAAATAATACCACCCTCGTTCGATGAACAAAATCAAGGGGGGACAAGCTCAGAAAATGTCAATGAACATGATGAGTCGACAAAGTCGAAAACACAAGAGTTCCAAATCCGATACACTTCGAATAAAAGAACTAATAGAACCAGATGATGTCTCTCCCGAACAAGGTTCACAAGAGTCGAACCGAACCCGAAAAGTCACGGCGATAACCAGATCGACCCATAACAAGATCGCAGTTCGTTCGGATGATGAAACCGAAATACAGAACAAGTTCATATAGTATCAACGGACATGAGCGAATCGATAGACTGGAGAAAGAGAAAATACGGAAGTCAAAATAGTACGGGTATTTCCTCCGACCTCGTCCACGAAATTCACAAAAACAGAAGCAAGGTAAACAAGACATTAAACAACCGACACATAACGGAACAATCACCGATGTACACGGTCATACCAAACCAAGCTCTAACAGCTCGCACATGCGCGACAACGCAGAAATCACCACGAGGCGACAACATTCAACACCAACATCCCGCCTCTCACAAGGGGCTAACACAACAAATGTGTGGAAAACGACTCAACGCTCACACCGACAATTCGATCATACTCAGGAGCAAACATCAAAATGACAACGCGAACATCATACATACATACCCAGCCCTCAAACGGGAACGGATAGGTTTTAAAAATGAAAACCTCATTTTGAAAATAATTTAGAAGAACACCGATTGATCTTGAGTATCACCTTTCAAAAAGTACAAACGTGAAACATCGTTATCGAGACTTTGGAGAACCATTTCGCATTTGATAAAAATGAGGACACTTCCTCTTAGTGAAAACTTTCAGAATATTCGACCCTCGGGTCTAAGTATAAGTGTTTCTAAACATCGAAAATATCTCAAAATACTTTTGGTCCTCAATTGAATTTTTTTTTTTTTGAAATATATTGCGGCACGAGAAAGCACCTCGAAAACACCGCAAGAAAATAATTCGTTTTAAAAGTACGTCTCGAAATTCAATTTTCTAAGATACTCAAGGTTTTCAAAAATCCAACAGGCCAGAATGCCCAAAACTCACACATATCGACGTTCATTAAAACAACTCCTAGTACACGCATCAAAACGTTTAAAATCAAGACAATACATGTCTTTAAACGGAAATAAACGATAAAATACCACATTCAGAACAAAACCACTAACCCCATTCGAGGCCTCTAAAGACCCTCCCGCACTGACTAGTGAACAAGTCGAACGCGTATAAGCACAAAGCTTCCACAAGAGAACTTGTAAAACGTGCAAATCGATTCGAAAATCATCAGCAACGGACAAAAACAACAATAAAAAGACATCACAAGCGACGACACTCCTCGTATAAATCAAATACGAGAGTCGACTAAATACATATCGTGAAATCAAAATCCACATAAGGATTCCATCTCTTAACAAATAATCATAAAAAAAAATAGCTCGTGTTACACGAGGCACAACACAAAGAAGGGAGACTCACTTCCACAGGTCGCACGAAGATGATGATCGCCCCACGATACTAATCACGACCAACAAACTCAAACGACGCGTCGCGACACGACTCAGTCAGACAAAATCCGACGAGACAAAACTCAATAGACACCACTGACCCGACAGCCTAGGTTTCCACAACCTAAGCTCTGATACCATTTATGTAACACCCCCAATCCACTCAGGGATATTACACGCCGTAGACCCTCTCCTCGAAGATCTACCAGGCTGGTAACAACATTTAACATCTCGACAATGCCTTCAAGGCTAAATGACTCAGTAGACCGATTTGGTCTTTCAATAAAATATACAACTCAATTACAACATATACCCACGCAGGGGTCAAAGTACAATAAACTCCCGTACAACGGGGAAAAGATACTGCAGCGGAAAAGAAAATACAATTAGACCATTACGACATCAACGGGTCCTCGTGTGATTAGTATCGTTCATCTTTCATCATCCTTCGTGCCGACCCTGTGTTATGCTCCAAAACCTGAATGCAAAAATAGACATCCACCCCCCGAATACTCGGGGGTTAGCAAAACTCCACTGTTTTGCTAGTGCAAGAACAAAGTGCAAATACGAGCCATACAATTCACATTCCACGAATAACAATAACCAAGGATCCTCAAAGATCCAAACGAAATGAAAAGTACTTCCCGAGGCAAGAGTTTGAGAAAACATTTCAAAATCGAAATACCATAAATCAATGGAAATAATTTATAAGACGGTTTAGAATGCCATCGAGAGTTTTAATAGAAAACCATTTAGGATTATCAAATCCTACTTTTCAAAATCCACAAGACAAAAGGGGTCACCGCCCCAAAAGTTTACTTTCCGTAAAATCACCTTTACCAAACCGTTGGGATTTTAGCCCCAAATCCGTAAAATGACTTTTACAAAAATGTTGGGATTTTAGCCCCAAATCTCATCAACTCACAAGACACAAGAACGACCACAAGGTTCGTCTCCCAACATCAAAATCCACAAATAAAGGATTTAATACAAACAACATAATCCTCTAGAGCCATCCTAGCCTAGTAGGCCTAACGAACAACTTACCTATTAAACACTTAGTCAATGCATGCAATCTTGAAAACCATTCAAAAGCACTCATTTCCTAAAGCCAATATCGAATCACATTTGTAAAATGCACCACAATAACCGCGGACCCACAGCCTTCGGATCCCTACCGAGACCCCGGATCTAACCCGCATGGTTAAAAGCAAGCTCGCGGTTCCACGCCTTCGTGGAGCCCTACCGAGACCCCGTCGGATCTAACCCGCAGTGAGCATACACACACACACGTTACTCATGCAATACTAACATGTTAAGAATGTAAGTTCATTAAGAATACTCACTAGAGATGGCCATTAACTCGACACCATTATCAAACTCTTCAAAAATACAATAATAAGATTAAATACGGAATACACGATTCCATAACTTAAACAATAGGAGTATCATCATAAAAGCCTTCAACGTTCAAAATAACCAAATCATAATCAATTCTCAAAACACCGTTCACAAACACACGCGTTTGAAAGAAAGCCTTTAACGAGGCCAAACCGAAATCTTTTGAAACTTCATTTCAAACAACCAAACAAACACACCAAGACGATCACCGATCATCATATCCACAAAATAAGAAAAGTATGGGCAAGGTACTTGCCTCGAATAACCACAACGCGGAGAATCGGCCGAAGTAGGTTGGCACGAACCGACTACGAACTCGCCGACTCCACCGAACGAAAACCCGCAACAATGAACTATGAATGAAAACAATAACAACGAAAATGAATTCCATAATACGACTCAAAGCCGTTGAATTCAAAGAACGAATGACGAAAGTTCAATCGTTTCCCCCAAAACGGCCAAGAACACGATTCGTTCCGTCAAAACCCGAAAACGGAATTCCAAGTTGAAATATGGATATACAATCCATAGAATATGTTTAACAACATCATTTAACCATAATCGATCCATCAAAAACGGATGAAAAACAAGATCAAGGACAAATTCCCCAAAAAGTCAATTTGAAGGAAATCAAGAAATATACTTCGATTCGACGAAGAAAAATGGATTAAATGATGTTAAACACAAGGATACTACCAATATTAATCATATCCATCATGAATTAATCGAATACGGAACGAATCGGACAAAAACGCAAAAACCCCCAAATTCACGAAATTAGGGTTCTAAGGAAGGTTACCTTGATTATTTGGATCAAAGGACGATATAGGATGATTGATTGATGATATAACCTCAATAACTTCATGGATTGGTTGTCAAACAACATGGCTCCATGTTGATATCACCTCACCATGATGAAGTGAGAAGAAGGAGAAAAATGGCCAAAACCCGTGTGCGGGGCCATAACAGCCGCACAAAGTGCCGCTGCCCCCGGGAGTGTGCCGCGGCACAGCCCAAAAATGGCTCCCGGTGGTCGGCGGTGTGCCGCGGCTCGGCCGGAGTGTGCCGCGGCACCTGACAGATGCCTGGCCGAGAAAATGCCATGACAGGCCGCTGCCCCGCCAGCGTGTGCCGCGGCCAGATCGGCGGCTGCCGAATCGCTGCCGCGGCCGTGACTCGCCAGAAGCTGCCGAGCACTACGGCCGTGACTCGGCGGCCGCCACAGGCCTGGTTGCCGGCCATGACTTCGCCGGGAACTCCGACGGAACGACCGAAATCCGAACACGAATACGAATCGATGATACGGTTACGACGCACTCGCAAAGACGAATCTAAGAGCTAAGAGAACACACAATTCCACCACCGAAGGCTCGAATTCAACAACGAAGTAATTACCCAAAACTTTGGGAAATTACGAAAATGGCCCAAAACGTCCAAAATCACGATACGCGATCGAAACACCAAACCAAAGCTCGCAACATGAATAATAACATTAAATGAACTTACGAAACTCAAACAACAGCTGACGAGATTCGCAAGAATCGAACTCAAGTGCGGAAAAGTCGCTAAAAAGCTCGGAACTCAACAAAACGATACCGAAACGAACTCGGATGACAAAAAGTGCAGAATTAATCATTCTCGAAATGACGAAACGGTCATGAGCGAGTCGTCAAAACGGGCTTCCTCCGAAAAAAAGAAAATTACCGAAATTCGAAATTGCGGATATTACAAGAAGTCGGTATCTCTGCGTGTCGAACAAAACTGTGTGACGGTCCTGGGGGAGTCACGGAATTGTTGAAAAGTCGATACTTGTGGTTTTTGCATACACCACGTATCTGGGTGCGATCTTATATCGCCGTTTTTGTCGACTTTACTAAAACAACAATTAAGGGAAGTACATCGAGTAACGGTTATGTTACACGCTTTTAAAATCATCGATTGTGACCGTTTACATTGTCACTGAAAATCCAACAAGACTAACTTACTCTTGTTTATATCTTGTAGATGGCACAAAGCTCCAATGTTCATCCGGAGTTCGACATCCTTAACTATGCTGGTAAGGAGTACCATAGTGTAATATCCGCAATTTCGAATTTCGGTAATTTTCTTTTTTTTTTGGCGGAAGTCCGTTTTGACGACTCGCTCATGACCATTTCGTCATTTCGAGAATAATTAATTCTGCACTTTTTGTCATCCGAGTTCGTTTCGGTGTCGTTTTGTTGAGTTCCGTGCTTTTTAGCGACTTTTCCGCACTTGAGCTCGATTCTTGCGAATCTCGTCCAAATCAAGTTGTTTGAGTTTCTCGCAAGTTCATTTAATGTTATTATTCATGTTGCGAGCTTTGGTTCGGTGTTTCGATCACGTATCGTGATTTTCGACGCTTTTGGGCCATTTTTGTAATTTCCCAAAGTTTGGGGTAATTATCGTTGTCGAATTCGACACTTCGGATGGTCGGAATCGTGTGTTCTCTTAGTGCTTGATTCGTATTTGCGAGTACTTCGTAACCGTATCTTCGATTTTTACTCAGTTCGGTTTCGGTCGTCCGGCCGTCGGAGTGGCCACGAGTCACTACGAGCGGTGGCCTGGCTCGCCGAGTTACGGCCGTAAGGTGCCGATTACGGCCGTAAGGTGTCCGAGTTACGGCCGTAAGTGTGATCGGGTACGGCCGCACGAGCCGGGCGGATTTTGACGGCGCCGATTACGGCCGTAAGGTGTGCGAAGGCCGTAAGAAGTACCAGGGTGCTGGGCAGATTTTTGACGAATGCCGGTTACGGCCGTAAGGCCTGCCGAGTACGGCCGTAAGGTGTCCGAGTTACGGCCGTAAGGCCTGCCGGTTACGGCCGTAACCCTGCCGGCTATATATAGCCTGGCTCGGCCAGATTTCATTTCTACACGATTTTTCTTCCTTTTTCGGCGTCTGGCGACGGGAGGCTCGGGAAATCGAGTTCTTGGCCGATTCTAATCATTTCCAAGGCATTTTGGAAGATCCTTGTCAATTATACCATCATCTAATCCGCGTTCTTCGTCCAAATCGAGGTATTTTGGCTTGAACCCTTGTTTTTGAAGATTTTAGGGATTTTCCTTTTGATTTCGATTCCAATCCGTTTCTAAACAATTAGTTGTTGTATAAACGTTGTTTTGGACGTGTTCTACGGATTGTATATCCGTATTTCGAGTTCGTTGGAATCCAATCGGGATTTTTGGTTTTCTAAGGAACCTTGAACATTTAGTATCCGGTTAAATGTCTCAAAGGGTTCCCTTCAATTCTTGACCGTGTTTTCCTTTGTTTTCAATTGTTATTCTCATAGTAACCGTGTTTCCGTTGGAATTCACGGAGGATTGTAGGTGTTCGGGGTTTTCCGGGTTGTGCCGTATTCGTAGGAATATTCGGGTGCCGACTACCGAGGCAAGTATCTTGTCCATACGTTTCATGTTTCGTAGGCATAATTATTGATAAATAATTTTATGCGAAATCCAATGTTTAATGAACGTAAAAAGGGATCGGTATGTTCTCGATAAATGTTGTCTTTCAACGATAATTCTTGTACTTCGTGAATATATGTGTTCTCGGAAGATATGTGTTGGTTTTGTATGTTGAAAGATGCTATGATCACTTTGAGTGAGTTTAATAGACGGTAATCCTTTGCCGGGGATTATGTAATGTTATGTGTACTTGTTCGGTAAGAACGTAATGTGTGCGATATTGGTTGTTATTCCTTCGTGAGGAGGTTGTGACACTTGGTGTTGCTTGGTATTGGTATTTACTTGTGGTTGTGTGACATTAGTTGTGAGTGTACGTCGACTAAAGTGGCCATTCTAGCGAAGTATCTAGCATTTGTATGCACATTCTAGTATTCGAATTATGGCTTCCCGTGGCGTTGTGGATGATATGTGTATGTTCACCTAGGGACGGTCTGACGAGGCCTCTAGGGATACGTTGCCGTGAGTTTCGTATCGCGAACTATGGTTAACCACCCAGGGATGTCCGACGGGGCTCTGCGGGGTACGGTGGCCGTGAGTCTCGTACCAGGGTTAGCTTTGAAATGTTTTGTTGGAGAACTGTGATTTTTTTTTGGCGCATATTTCGTCTGATTAGAATGGCAGTCCAAATGGTAGGGTACTTAGCTGGAATGGCACCAATAGATGTGTTGTGTATGATTCGTCTCTTGGTTGTGATAATTTGGTATGGGTACGTGAGTCCTGTGGTTGCTCTGTGCATTGTAGCTCTGTGGTATGTTGAGTGAGATTGTTGTCATGGTAATGTTTGACACGGTGTAGTTTCCACCGGGTTATTCTTGCGAGTATGTGATGTGAATGATTTGGGTCGTGGACCCCTGTGTTGTGATTGGAATGTTATGATTGGGTCGTGGACCCTCTTATCTGCTATCGGAATTGTATATTGAAATAAACGATTGTTGGGCTATGTCCCTAAGCATTTCGAAAGGCTTGAAAATTCTTAAACCCCAAACGTTTTCAAAAACTCCCGAGATCGTAAAATGTTTTGTAAGTTGTAAAATGGTTTTATTTCCTATCTTTCATAATTCAAACTGTTTGATCAAGCGAATTATCTCGGGAAGTATATTCATGATTTCTATGTTCTTGGAGTATGATATGTATGGCTTGTCTTTGTATTTATACTTGCACTAGCAAAACAGTGGAGTTTTGCTAACCCCCGAGTATTCGGGGGGTGGATGTCTGTATTGCGTCCAGGTATTCGCAGGTTGCTGGGGAGCAATTCACAGGATCGTTACGAAGGATGATGGAAGGCGGCGATACTAATCACATGAAGACCGGTGTTGAGTCTTTTGGTGATGTCTTGTTGTTTTGTCCTTCCGTTGTGTCTATTATTTCCATTTTACGGGAATGTGGAATTATGTTAGCCCTTGCGTGGGCATGAGTTGCAAGAAAGAGTAATGTATGGTTGATGTGTATGTCGTGGAAAAAGACCAAATCGGTCTAATGGTTCGTTATTTAGCCATGTTGGCATGTATTGTGTTGTTGAGTTTTCTGTACTTAGCCTGGTAGATCCTCACGGAGAGGGTCTGCGGCGCTGTAATATTCCCGAACGGTTTGGGGGTGTTACAGAATATGGTATCAGAGCTTAGGTTGCGGAAACCTAGGCTGTCGGGTCAAGTTGTGTGTTGTCGGGTCTTGTCTTGTCAGGTTTTGCCTGATTGAGTCGTGTCGCGACGCGTCGTCTGAGGTTTCGGTCGTGATTAGTATTGAGGTGCAGCCATCATCTTCGTGCGACCTGTGGATGTAAGTCTCCCTTCTTTGTATTGTGCCTCGTGTGACACGAGCTATTTGCTTGATTTTGTGTTAAGTGATGGAACCTTCATGTAGATTCTTGGTTTCGTGATGCGTTCGTGTGATTCTCTTGTTTCGTTTGTATGAGGAGTGTTATCATTAATTATGTCTTTTTTACTGTGATAATTGACTGTTTGCCTTCCCGGTAAAAGACATGTATTGTCCTGACTTTGTGCGATTTGATGCATATATTATAATATGTTTAAACGAATATTGTTACATGAGTATTTTTGGGCATTCTAGCCCATTGAATTATTTTTGAAAACCTTGAGTATTGTAGAAAATAAATTTCGAGACGTACTTTTAAAATGAATCGTTTTCTCGTGGTACTTCCAAGGTGCCACAATATGTTTCCAAATTCTTCTACCTCGAGGACCAAAATATTATGAGATATTTTCAATGTTTTAGAAACACTTATACTTAGACCCGAGGGTCGGATATTTCTGAAAGTTTTCACAAAAAGGAAAGTGTCCTCGTTTTATCAAACGCAAGATGGTTTTCAAAGTCTCGACAATGATTTTGTTCAACTTTTTGTAAAATGATACTCAAGATCAACTGGTGTTTCCAAACTGTTTTCATAAGGTGGTTTTCATTTTTAAAACCCATCATTTCCTGCTTGTGGTCGGGGAAGGTGGGATGACGATCTTTAATGTTGTCATTTCGTGGCGACTTGCGTGTTATCGCACCGGTGTGAGCTGTTAAAGCTTGGGTTTGTACGTTTGTGTACATGTGTGATTGTTTCATGATGTTTGTAATTATGTGCTGGTTGTTGTTCGGACCTTTGCGGTCGCCGAACGATACCGTCGTTGCTGTAGTGTTTGTGTGTGTGTATTACTTTACAATGGAAATCGTTGTATACGGTATGTATTATGATTCTTCGTTGTGCTGAGTTGCATCTCCGGTATGTTGTTTTGCGGTTTTATGTCCCATTGTGTCTAGCATTTGTATTTTCGGTATGCCGAGCCGAAGCATTTCAACCGTGATGTGCCGGGGGAATGTACGTGCAATTTGTCCTTCTCGTCAGTAACACGTTTCGAGTATGGACTCGAGGGTCACCGAATTCAGCTTTTGCGAATTGGCTACCGAGACTTTCGAGTTCGCGCTTCAAAGACAGATATCGGAATCGGCTTTGAGAGGCCTTTGAAGGATGTTACGCCGATCACTGTTGTGTCGTCTCCTTGATTTCGTTATTGTGAGTAGCGACGACCTTCTTTTAGAAGAGGTCGAATATAATACCCATATTATTTTCGCTTCTATATTTTCTCTTTCTCCGTCTATCGATTCGCCCGTGTTCGTTGATACCGTCTCGAGCTTGTTACGTATTTCGGTTTCATCGTCCGAACGAGCCGTGATCTTGTTTTGGGTCGATCTGGTTATCGCCAGAACTTTTCCGAGTTCGGTTCGATTCTTGTGAACCTTGTTCGAGGTAGCATCTTTTGATTCTACTAATTCTTTTATTCAAGTGGATCGGATTTGAAACTTCGTATTTTCGACTGTCGACTCGTTTATGTTCATTGAGGTTTTACGAGCTTGTCCCGCCTTGCTTTTGTTGATCGAACGAGGGTGGTATTATTTCGGAATTACTCGCTCGCCGCCGTGACTTTTCAATTGTTATTCCCTTTCCTGTGGGTCTTATGCGAGTGTGCATCTTGTTGTTTTCACCGGATCATGTTTTGTCTCGAGTCGAGATGTGAACCTCGGAGTTGTCGATTGAACCTTATTGTTCTTCGTGATCCGAACATGATCGTTCGATTTTTGTTGTCTCGATCTTTGTGGTTCGATCGTTTGATTGTTCAGTTTTTTTTTATCTCGTTTCGTGATTGTTGAACATTCAGACTCCTTCGAAATTCCCTTAAGTTCGGGAAATTAGTCTCGTTTTCGATCTTCCAACCCTTGGGCGGTGGAATTCCGTATTTGTTCGGCGTGTGGCTCATGTTTTGATTGATATACCGTTGGGTTGGTCAATCGTATTGATTTTCGTTGGATGTGTTTTGTGATTGTTCGGATAATCGACTTGATTATACTATCTGTTTGTTGACGCTTGTCACTTGTTGACTTTATTATGTTCCTAACGGCGACGTTGTATTGGTCGTCGTGGAGCGTGTTTTCACGCCGTATGTCTCTTTGCGTTTCTTGCAGCGTTTCGCCGTCGGGCGCGAGTTTTCGGTTTTTGCGTATCTCGTCGAGTTTTCATGGCAGGTTATATTGCTTCCCCCTACTTGTTTTAAGTTTCGGGACGAAACTTCTTTTAAGGAGGGTAGAATGTAATATCCGCAATTTCGAATTTCGGTAATTTTCTTTTTTTTTCGGTGGAAGTCCGTTTTGACGACTCGCTCATGACCGTTTCGTCATTTCGAGAATAATTAATTCTGCACTTTTTGTCATCCGAGTTCGTTTCGGTGTCGTTTTGTTGAGTTCCGTGCTTTTTAGCGACTTTTCCGCACTTGAGCTCGATTCTTGCGAATCTCGTCAAATCTGTTGTTTCGAGTTTCTCGCAAGTTCATTTAATGTTATTATTCATGTTGCGAGCTTTGGTTCGGTGTTTCGATCACGTATCGTGATTTTCGGACGTTTTGGGCCATTTTTGTAATTTCCCAAAGTTTGGGGTAATTACTTCCGTTGTCGAATTCCGACACTTCGGATGGTCGGAATCGTGTGTTCTCTTAGTGCTTGGATTCGTCTTTGCGAGTACTTCGTAACCTTATCTTCGATTTTTACTCAGGTTCGGGTTTCGGGGTCGTCCCGTCGGAGTGGCCACGAGTCACGGCCGAGCAGGCTGCTCGGCCGAGTTACGGCCGTAAGGTGCGATTACGGCCGTAAGGTGTCCGAGTTACGGCCGTAAGCGTGATCGGCACGGCCGCATTTAGCTGGGCGGATTTTGTGAAGGCGGTTACGGCCGTAAGGTGTGCGAGTTACGGCCGTAAGTGTCCGGCTGGTCCGGGCGATTTTTGACGAATGCCGGTTACGGCCGTAAGGCTGCCGAGTACGGCCGTAAGGTGTCCGAGTTACGGCCGTAAGGCTCTGCTACTGGCCAGAATCACGGCTATATATAGCCTGGCTCGGCGATTTCATTTCTACACGATTTTTCTTCCTTTTTCGGCGTCTGGCGACGGGAGGCTCGGGAAATCGAGTTCTTGGCCGATTCTAATCATTTCCAAGGCATTTTGGAAGATCCTTGTCAATTATACCATCATCTAATCCGCGTTCTTCGTCCAAATCGAGGTATTTTGGCTTGAACCCTTGTTTTTGAAGATTTTAGGGATTTTCCTTTTGATTTCGATTCCAATCCGTTTCTAAACAATTAGTTGTTGTATAAACGTTGTTTTGGACGTGTTCTACGGATTGTATATCCGTATTTCGAGTTCGTTGGAATCCAATCGGGATTTTTGGTTTTCTAAGGAACCTTGAACATTTAGTATCCGATTAAATATCTCAAAGGGTTCCCTTCAATTCTTGACCGTGTTTTCCTTTGTTTTCAATTGTTATTCTCATAGTAACCGTGTTTCCGTTGGAATTCACGGAGGATTGTAGGTGTTCGGGGTTTTCCGGGTTGTGCCGTATTCGTAGGAATATTCGGGTGCCGACTACCGAGGCAAGTATCTTGTCCATACGTTTCATGTTTCGTAGGCATAATTATTGATAAATAATTTTATGCGAAATCCAATGTTTAATGAACGTAAAAAGGGATCAGTATGTTCTCGATAAATGTTGTCTTTCAACGATAATTCTTGTACTTCGTGAATATATGTGTTCTCGGAAGATATGTGTTGGTTTTGTATGTTGAAAGATGCTATGATCACTTTGAGTGAGTTTAATAGACCGTAATCCTTTGCCGGGGATTATGTAATGTTATGTGTACTTGTTCGGTAAGAACGTAATGTGTGCGATATTGGTTGTTATTCCTTCGTGAGGAGGTTGTGACACTTGGTGTTGCTTGGTATTGGTATTTACTTGTGGTTGTGTGACATTAGTTGTGAGTGTACGTCGACTAAAGTGGCCATTCTAGCGAAGTACCTAGCATTTGTATGCACATTCTAGTATTCGAATTATGGCTTCCCATAGCGTTGTGGATGATATGTGTATGTTCACCTAGGGACGGTCTGACGAGGCCTCTAGGGATACGTTGCCGTGAGTTTCGTATCGCGAACTATGGTTAACCACCCAGGGATGTCCGACGGGGCTCTGCGGGGTACGGTGGCCGTGAGTCTCGTACTAGGGTTAACTTTGAAATGTTTTGTTGGAGAACTGTGATTTTTTTTTGGCGCATATTTCGTCTGATTAGAATGGCAGTCCAAATGGTAGGGTACTTAGCTGGAATGGCACCAATAGATGTGTTGTGTATGATTCGTCTCTTGGTTGTGATAATTTGGTATGGGTACGTGAGTCCTGTGGTTGCTCTGTGCATTGTAGCTCTGTGGTATGTTGAGTGAGATTGTTGTCATGGTAATGTTTGACACAGTGTAGTTTCCACCGGGTTATTCTTGCGAGTATGTGATGTGAATGATTTGGGTCGTGGACCCCTGTGTTGTGATTGGAATGTTATGATTGGGTCGTGGACCCTCTTATCTGCTATCGGAATTGTATATTGAAATAAACGATTGTTGGGCTATGTCCCTAAGCATTTCGAAAGGCTTGAAAATTCTTAAACCCCAAACGTTTTCAAAAACTCCCGAGATCGTAAAATGTTTTGTAAGTTGTAAAATGGTTTTATTTCCTATCTTTTATAATTCAAACTGTTTGATCAAGCGAATTATCTCGGGAAGTATATTCATGATTTCTATGTTCTTGGAGTATGATATGTATGGCTTGTCTTTGTATTTATACTTGCACTAGCAAAACAGTGGAGTTTTGCTAACCCCCGAGTATTCGGGGGGTGGATGTCTGTATTGCGTCCAGGTATTCGCAGGTTGCTAGGGAGCAATTCACAGGATCGTTACGAAGGATGATGGAAGGCGGCAATACTAATCACATGAAGACCGGTGTTGAGTCTTTTGGTGATGTCTTGTTGTTTTGTCCTTCCGTTGTGTCTATTATTTCCATTTTACGGGAATGTGGAATTATGTTAGCCCTTGCGTGGGCATGAGTTGCAAGAAAGAGTAATGTATGGTTGATGTGTATGTCGTGGAAAAAGACCAAATCGGTCTAATGGTTCGTTATTTAGCCATGTTGGCATGTATTGTGTTGTTGAGTTTTCTGTACTTAGCCTGGTAGATCCTCACGGAGAGGGTCTGCGGCGCTGTAATATTCCCGAACGGTTTGGGGGTGTTACACATAGGTGGGTCTCGGACGTTCGCTTGGCGTTCGTCGGTAAGAGATTTACCACCACCATCTTTTCCTCTAACGAGCCTACTGCTCAAGAACCGAGCGAGGAAACCAAGGCTAATGTACTTATGTACTTGCGTAGACATATACATCCGTTTTTGAAAAAGTGTTATATGAATTTGCAAACCCCCAAAGAACTATGGGATACACTCGAACAACGATTTAATAATGTGCATGATCAGCGCTTCCCCGAATTGCATCTTTAGTGGGAGCAAATCCGATTTTTGGATTATGCGAATGTGGAGGCCTATAATAAAGCCATCCTTGATCTTCGCGCTGATCTTGGTTTTTGTGGTGTCAAGAAGTCTGATCAAGATTTGATCGAGAAGACTCTTAACACGTTTCCCATGGGAGCAAGTGTGATTGCTCATCAGCTGCGCGTTGCCTATGAGAAAGGGAGAATTAAAAATTTTAGTGACCTTATCTCCCACCTCGCGAAAAAAGAAAGGCACCATGAGATTATTCTCAATAGCAATATGCGCCCAGCTGGTACGAAGCCGATTCCGGAAGTGAATGAGGCTACCCACAGGAAGGCACCACGACAAAATAGAAAAGGCAACGCTACTCAGTTTTTGCAAGCACCACGGGTGCATGACTCGAGCAAGCGAGGGAAAAGACGAGGTCGTCGTTCCAATGTGTGGAAGAGGCAAGGTGGATCGGCCACGGGACCTAGTGGAACCCAACCACGTGGACCGCCTCCTGCCGCCGAGAATGGAACCACTCCAAAAGAAGGCCAGAATTGCTATACTTGCGGATCGAAGAAGCATACTTACCGCAATTGCAAGGCGCCAAAGAACATCCAAGCTTACTACAAGCACTATAAACAGTACTTGACTCAAGAGTCAAATTACATGGAGGAAGATAATGAGAATACGGAGGTGAACCATACTGAGATCCCTCCTCTCACCATTGCGGACAAAGACCAACATATGGATGTTGCCGACTTTGACTAGATCATTGTATTTTGACTAGTTTTACGCTTTGGTTATGTTTTGTCTTGTTTCTAGTTTTCGAGAACTACTTTGGATTTTCATGAATGTAATAAAGTTGGCTGTGATGAATAAAATTCTTTTAATTGCTGTGATTGTGCAAAAATGAATTTTATTTTCCCTTCAAAAGCATGTTTGGTTTATCACAAAACAATTGCTCAGTAAATGAATTGCTTGGTTAAATTTGATACATTGGTGGATTTCATCAAAACTTTTGATCAAGACTAGGCGCATCCTCCTTGGTATTTGTTTATGCTTTGAAAGTTCAAACGGAATCAGTGGTTTTTAAATACTCAAATTCACTTCGACATTCCTACTTTCTCTGCAAGTCTACCAAGTTGGAGTTACCGAAAGGATCATTAGTCGAGATATAAATCAAACACCACGATGCGTTTTGAAGTGTTTAAACTCTCCTATTGCCATAGTATTGTATCAACAATAATGCCTTTGAAAAAGGCTTCAACCTTGCTCTATCACTCAACAATAGAGAATTGGTAAGTGAACCATTATGTCAAAAAATGCAGGTGGAAAGATCATTTCAAGTTGACAAAGTATCTCAATTATTTCATTTTGTAACTTCTCAACATCTTCTAATTCAATGTCTTTGCCACATATACCCCTGAATAATGCACCCAACCTCATCAAAGGTATTGCAACCTCAGGTTTCAGAGTTTTAACCACATCAAATTGTAATAAAAATTGAAGAATAAAATGAGCATCATGACTCTTATAACCTGATATCTTCCGCTACTTAATTTAAACGCACCGACTTATATTAGAGACAGATCTGTGTGGTAACTTAACATTCACCAGAACTGAACAAAAAATTTCTTTCTCTTTTTTGGTCATATCAAAACTAGCTGCTCTAATTTCAACATGTTTGTTATCAACCTTGCTGTACCAAAATAGCAACTTTAAACGAGCACTGAGATCTTAGTTTGATGATCCAGAAAGTGCACGACCTATGGACAGAAAGATACGGAAGTCTAGTTTCCAGAACAACTGACTGTTCGTCCATAGACTTCTTAGCGAAGAAGTTATTGCTGTTTTAGTGAACGAAAATCAAGCTGCGCGGAAATTATTTCCAGCGATTGTGCTAACTTTGATCCTAACCAACTTGGTCGAATTTCCCCAAACTCGAAGTTAATGAGTTTTCGCTATGTCTTTAATCACAAGACTAATCGAGTTCCATGTCTTATTATAGATGTCTCGTGGCGAAATTGAGTGCCTTGCTGATAGTGGAACAACCCACACTATTCTTCGGAATAGGCAATTATTTAAGGATATTGTGCCATATATATCCTCAGTGACAACAATGATTGGTTACTCCCAAGTAATTTAAGGGAGGGGACCTGCTCATTTTTTGCTACCTAATGGTATGCATATTAATGTCACAAATGCTCTCTATGCCCCAAGAGCAAACCGAACCTTGCTAAGTTTTAGGGACATCCGTGCCAACGGTTATCACCTTGATACACATTGTGAGAATGGGACAGAATTTTTGTGTGTTACTCTGGCAGAATGCGGAAGACGCCGCGTTCTCGAGAAACTAATGAGTCTAAGTAGTGGTTTATACCAAACTACAATAAGGGTTATTGAATCCTATGCTGTGAGTCACGAACTGTGTGATTCCGAAGCATACCAACTATGGCATGACCGACTCGGTCACCCTGGACGCGACATGATGATTCGCATTTTGAAAAACTCACATGGTCATCCGTTTTTCAAGTCCAAAAAATGATTGGAAGCACCACTCGATATCAGCATTGATGTGAGTGAGCTTGATACCGTATCACCGGGACTAAAGATCGCACGCCCTGATAAGGTTGACGGTGCATCTTTTGTAAATCCCGAGGCTTCCATGGCAATTTCTAATGCCCATAAATCATTTTGCAAAGCCTGTTCACTAACAAAGTTTATACCCTCTCCGTCCTTTGCTAAAGACCCAACACAAAACATTCGCTTCTTACAAAGAATTCAAGGGGACATTTGTGGACCTATTCAACCAGAGTGCGGACCATTCAGATACTTTATGGTTCTGGTTGATGCATCGACGCAATGGTCATACGTCGCTCTGCTATCCACAAGAAACGCTGTATTTGCTAAACTCCTACCACAAATCATCAAGTACGGGCTAACCACCCCGACTTTCCAATCTCATCATTAAGATTGGACAATGCTGGTGAGTTTACGTCAAAGTCTATTGACGACTATTGCATGTCGATAGGGATTGAAGTTGAACATTCCGTCCCCCATATTCATTCACAGAATGGCCTTGCCGAGGCTATGATTAAGCGGTTACAGCTTATCGCCCGAGCATTGGTATTGCGCACCAACTTGCCGATTTCTGCCTGGGGTTATGCAATTTTGCATGCGGCTATACTTATTCGCTTTCGACCCACTGCCAATCAACCGTTTAGTGCGTACCAGTTGGTAACTAGATATGAGCCTGATATTTTACACTTACGCATTTTTGGTTGTGCAGTCTATGTGCCAATTATGCCTCCACAGCGTACTAAAATGGGTCCGCAAAGACGATTAGGTATATATGTTGGCTATGAATCGCCTAAAATTGTCCCCTATTTGGAACCTTTGACAGGAGATCTGTTTACTGCAACATTTGCAGACTGTCACTTTCATGAGACAAACTTCCCGTCGTTAGGGGGAGAGAGGAATCGACCGATTCCAGTTGAACGCCAGGAAATTTTCTGGTATGCTCCCTCCTTGCCTCATCAAGATCCCCGCACAGCTCAATCCGAGCTAGAAGTGCAACGTATTCTCAGTCTTCAGAAAGTTGCGGATTCGATGCCCGACAGCTTTACTGATACTGCGAAAGTGACATGATCTACCATTCCCACTGTGAATGTTCCTGCAAGGTTAGAAGTCCCAGTTATAGGGCAAGGTTCAGTCGCCCAAAGGAATGATGCCCCCAGCGTCAACCTTAGTGGTGGGACGGCTGCTTCGGCTGCTCTTATCCCTGCTCGAAAGAGGGGGAGGCCAATGGGTATAACGGATACCGAACCTCGAAAGAGAAGAGGAACGGAGGCACAAAATCCTCTCATCATCGACACAGTGACTCCGTCACATGAGATTATCTCTGACTACGATTATGTCCTCGAATCAACAATGGAACAATCGACGGACGCGTCGGAAACTTTGTTGATGTCAGAAAATAAAGAAATCTCGATGCAATGTACGAGTGAATACGTACTATTGGACAGGTCATCCACGCTAGTCGATGATGCTTTTGCCTACTCTGTCGCTCAAGAAATTATTGAAGACGACGATGCTGAGCCGCGCTCGGTTGATGAATGTCAACAACGAGACGATTGGCCGAAATGGAAAGATGCAATGCAGGCTGAACTAGACTCAATGGCTAAACGTGAGGTATTTGGCCATATCGAGCCAATACCCGTGGGCGTTAAACCAGCTGGACATAAATGGGTCTTTGTTTGTAAATGCAATGATAAGGATGAGGTCATGCGTTACAAAGCGAGACTAGTTGCCCAAGGCTCCTCGCAGTGCCCTGGCATTGACTACGAGGAGACGTATTCTCCCGTTATGGACATCATCACTTTCCGCTAATTAATCAGTTTGGTAGTGTCCGAAAAACTGAACATGCAGCTTATGGATGTGGTTACAACGTATCTTTATGGGGATCTAGATACGGATATTTATATGAAAGTCCCCGAAGGGATTTCATTGCCCAAATCAAGTAGCTCTAAACCACGGAGCGCTTACGCTGTGAAATTGCGTCGTTCACTGTATGGGTTGAAACAATCCGGAAGGATGTGGTACAACCGCCTAAGTGAATACTTGGTTGGGAAGGGATACGAGAACAGTGACATCTGTCCATGCATATTCGTGAAAAGAACAGACACAGGATTCGTGATTGTAGCTGTCTATGTAGATGACATGAATGTTATCGGTACCATAGATGAGGTCAATGAAACTGCCCGCTACCTTAAATCCGAATTCGAGATGAAAGATCTGGGGAGTACTCGATTCTGCTTGGGCTTAGAGCTAGAACATCGAGATGATGGTATACTCATTCATCAGTCTGCCTATGTCCACAAAATGCTCAGGCGATTTAGTATGGACAAGGCACATCCTCTTGCTACCCCCATGATTGGTCGAAGTCTGGAAATGAACAAGGATCCGTTTCGTCCCAAAGAGGAGGATGAAGAGGTCCTTGGAGCAGAAACACCGTACCTTAGCGCAATCGGTGCGTTGTTGTATCTGGCTCAATGTACTCGTACAGACATTGCATTCTCCGTGAATCTGTTAGCGAGATTTAGCTCCGCTCCCACGATAATACATTGGAATGGAGTAAAACACTTCTTTCGATACTTGAAAGGCTCCAGTGATCTTGTATTGTTCTTTCCCTACGCAAAAGAGAGCGATATTTCGAAAGGAATTGTTGAGGTTAAGACGATGCATACCAACCGTCGATCTTCCTCTAGTATTGTAGCTGAGCATGGTAGCTTGACTACCATAAGTGCTAATGCGAGCAAGCTTACCCCTTATGCAGAGAATCCTAACGACACGTTAGTTGGATTTGCTGATGCCGGTTATCTCTCTGACCCACATAAAGGATGTTCCCAAACTGGTTATGTGTTCACCGTTGGGAATACGGAGATATCTTGGCGATCTACCAAGCAGACCCTGATTGCTACTTCCTCGAACCATGCAGAGATAATTGCATTGCACGAATCCGTAAGGGAGTGTATTTGGCTCCGGTCAGTCATAGACCATATACGAGGAACGTGTGGATTAGATCCCACTACAGCAACCCCTACTTGCATCTTTGAGGACAATGTGGCATGCATTGAGCAGATGAAGTTAGGTTTCATAAAGGGTGACAATATCAAACATATTGCGCCGAAGTTCTTTTATAATCAGCAGCATCAGAAATTGCTGAATATCGAAGTGAAACAAGTGAGTTACGATGAGAAAATCGCAGACTTGTTCACTAAGTCTCTGCCGAAATCTACATTTGAGAAACATGTGAGAAACATCGGCATGTGTCGATTATCCGAGATCAACTAATGATAGCTCGACGGAATGAGCTGTCATGTATACCTCAGGGGGAGTATACTTCACATGATTCTGACATTTGTAGTTGGTGCGTTGTGCTCTTTTTCCTCACCAAAGTCTTTGTTTTTCCCATGGGGTTTTATTTGACTTGGAAAGGTTTTTTACCGAGGCAACACCTTATGCACCATGTTAGTATTAGTGTTCTACACAGGGGGAGTGTTCCGGGAAATCCTTCCCGTATTGGTGTCTTACCTAATACTGGTTGTAGGGGGATAGAGTTATAGAAGGTTCTAGACTCTTCTATAAGTAGTAGGATCCTGTTAGATGTCTTACCTTAACTAGGAATCATATGCATGGAAGGACTCTCTCTGTAATGCCTATATAAAGGCCCCTCTATTCATTGTTATCAATACAATTGATTTGCTGTCTTTTACTTTCTCCTCAAACAGAAGTCTATTTATTTTATATTTTATAGTGAATTATACTTGAACTTGATATTTTGTATTTAAAATTTATTATATTATGATATGTCACGTGTTTACTCTCGAAGGAAAGCCTGCAATTTTTATGCATTTTAGATTAATGAGCACGTAATAAATTTATTATTAGGCATAAAAGAGACATGCATTATGAATGTGATGAATAATTGAGCTTAAATATGGGTCAGATTGAAGAACAAGTGAAAGCAGCAAACAAACCAAAAGTACACGGAGATGGTATACTAAAATGCTCATAAATTTTTTTATTATTTGAATCTGATAAAGGAAGATAGGCGGTTGAAAAGATAATCGCGTTAGCTTTCTAACTATGCTGACTGTTCGTAAATACAAGTTTGATAGAAAAAGTTAGAATAAAAACGACTGAAACACGCAGAGCAGGACCGCTTAGCTGTGAGTACACTTCGCGCGGGCCATTAATCCATGCGCTCAGCGATTAATCCAATTTCTACTTCCCATTATTTATTCTTCAATTTGTGGCTTTACTTTGTGTATGATTTTTGGCCAACTTTTATGTGCTTGTCAGATAAATTTGAGAGCGAGAGAAGATAATACTCCTCCGTCCACCAAGTTAGTGCACAGTTTTCTATTTAAGGGCATCCACCAAGTTAGTGCACACTTCATTCTTTCTATTTTTGGACACAATTCTTTCCTATTTTACCCTCATTTCATACACCTTTTTCAAAAAAAAAATACATGGCCCACCTTTTTTTAATTACGAATTACTTAATGCCCATTAACTAACACATCACACCTTTTTATTAAAACCCGTGCCACTCTCAAGTATGCACTAACTTGGTGGACGGAGGGAGTATATCATAAGAGCAACAGAAATTAAGACAAATGGATGCTTGATTTACCAAATAGGTAGAAATCTATGAGAAAATAAAAAGCCTTGAAAAATTATTAGGATTGATTTGCAAAACTTTAGATCTACTCGATTGAGTAGTGTTCATAAATTCATGTTCAAACTTATTCGAGAGAAATATTTGGATATTTTTGCGACTATTCCTATAAATATTGAAATTGAAAATTGGGTTGAAATGATTCTTCACTTGCATAAAGGAAATTCGGGAAAGTTAATTCTAATCTTTTTTTAATTCGAGCTTTTACTACTTTTTGAAATTGTTTGTGAAAATTTGATCTTTCACTTTAGTCTACTTTTAGTTGTTTTATTTAGTTCTAGATTAATCCATCTTCAAAATCAAGAAACGTTTAAAGTCGAGAATATCAAAACGTCTCAAACCGAAGACCTTTAATCCTTGAGGAATACGAGTTGGAGCTACATCTGCACTTGCAGTTAGCGAAAATATAATTTAGCTAACTTTAGGTATGAAATCCTAGATGTGATATGTTACAGATTTCTCACCTAACATTTGCAGATGCTTTCTTGTTCTTGTCAAAGGGTAATATCTCTTCAGTTTCAGCTGTGATGGAGAAATTTGAAATGTTCAGCAAAACATCAGGTTTGACTGCAAATAGAATGAAAAGTGAAATTTATTATGGTGGTGTGAAACCTCATGTGAAAGATGCAATCACTGATCATGTGGAATTGAAGGAAGTGGATCTTCCTTTTAGATACTTAGGAATCCCTTTGAATGATGAAAGATTGTCTCTAGCTCAATATCAACCCTTATTTGAAAAGATGGTGTCTAAAATTAGGCATTGGACTGCAAAAGCGTTGAGTTATGGAGGCAGGCTCCAATGAATCCGAAGTGTATTGTTTGCTATTCAGGGATACTGGTGTCATATCTTCCCTTTCACAAAGAAAGTTATGACAGCTGTTGAATCTATACGTAGTTTCTATGGTCTGGGGATGTGGGTAGCTCAAAGAAGTCATTAGTTGCATGGTCTGAGGTTTGCAGGACTAGGTCTATGGGAGGATTGGGCTTAGTTCATTTACCTACCTGCAATAAAATATGCATACTGAAGTTGTTGTGGGCTCTAACTCAGAAAGAGGAGAAACAATGGGTAAAATGGATGCATACCTACTATATGAAAGGAACTGATGTTATGAGCATGAGTTTACCTACAGATGCCTCTTTTTTATTCAAGAAGATTTTGAAGTCAAGGCAATCTGTATCAAATGAGGATGTATGGAGACAACAGGTACAACAAGGAAGGCTAAACACCAAACAAATGTATGAAGTCCTGAGGCCAAATGTGGATAAAGATGGGTGGAGAGAAGTGGTGTTGAATAACCTAGCCACTCCAAAGGCAAGGTTTATTGTGTGGCTAGCTTGTTGGGGACGCCTGGCTACTAAGGACAGATTTATCAGAATGAATATTGAGGTGGAAGCTATATGTGTGTTCTGTACTACAGCTGATGAAAGTATGGATCGCCTATTCTTCAACTGCCCCTGCCTAAAGATTGCTTGGACTGCACTACTGAGATGGTGTGGTGTTCACCATCATGCCACAACCTGGGAAGAAACTAGTGTAACACCCCCAGAATCTGACCGGGAATATTACACACAGCAGACCCTCTCCGTGAGGATCCACCAGGCTAGACATCGAAACAATACATTACTTTACATACCGACGTAACAACATAACGAACCAATAGACCGATTTGGTCTTTTGTCATTAACATACAAATCAATGTATACATTTCTATCTCGCCTTATACCCATGCAAGGGTAAAATACACTCACAAACGAAAGTACGACAACGAAAAAGACCATACAATGAACTCTGACCGACTGTATCCAAAACTGGACTTCATGTGATTATTATCATTCGTCTTCCATCATCCTTCGCACCGATCCTGTGTTTTGCTCCCAAAACCTGCATGTACCTGGACGCAGAACAGACATCCACCCCCGAATACTCGGGGGTTAGCAAAACTCCACTGTTTTGCTGGTACAAGTATAAAATGCAAATACGAGCCATACACAACACATTCTGAGAATACAACGAAAGACTTACCGAGATATATTATTTAGTTAAAATAGTTCAAGTCTTGAAATTAGAAACGAAACAAGTAAGCACTTTGAAAACATTTCCAAATCTCGGGAGTTTTGAAAACATTTGAAATTGAAAAGCTCTTAATTCCTCGAAAGCCACTCAGGGTCACAGTCCCAAAGTTCATTTTCCAAAATGCAAATCCGTTAACAAAACACGGGCTCCACGACCCAACCATTCCGGTCACAAAACACATGGTCCACGACCCGATCATCCACTTTAATTCACTTACAAGTGCACATTACACATAATACATTATTTATGCCATTCTAGCCAAGCACCAAGACTCGATATACAATGACTCCCGACCCCCAGCACAAAGCATTTTGATACTCCAGACAATATCACCATTAACGAAAACATCAATATCACAGAAATTACACTTGGTAACCTACGGTCGTGCCCCTTAGCATCGGCCCCCAGACGCCCCGTCGAACGCTCCGGGTGGGAAACCACTTACGCGACCGTACCCCTTAGTATCGACCCCCAGACGCCCCGTCGAACGCTCCGGGTGGAAGTTCAACCACACACGCACTCAAGTCCACTTCCTCGGCGGTACCCCTTAGTATCGACCCCCAGACACCCCGTCGAATGCTCCGGGTGGAAGTTCGACCACACACGCACCCGAGTCCACTTCCTCGGCCGTACCCCTTAGTATCGACCCCCAGACGTCCCGTCGAACGTTTCGGGTGGAAGGAACACAGCTCACGCACCCGAAAGATCACAATTCAGTTGTAAACCACAAGCCTCGAAAATCAATCACGGTATATATAGTCGAGGTACCTTACTAGAATGGACACTTCATCCAACACATGCTCACGACCCAGAACTAATACTATCAACAAGGAAGCACACTATTGCAACAGCACCGAATGGCACAACCAATATCACATAAATTCACATATTCATCGATAACCACATGTCTCCACGTACAGCTTAAACAAAGGATTAAACTTCAAAACTTATCGACGACATAATCACACATAATGGCATCACACAAAAGTAATGCGATCTTATACTCAACATCAATACACATATTCAATTAAGCATATTAATTCTCGGAACACACGAGTCGTATTTAAGAAAACCATGATGGTAAATATACCGATTCTTTTGAAAAAATAGTTATAAATATTTATTTAGCACATATCGACGATTAGCAACTATTATATCCACAAAACACGTAATGTATGGGCAAGATACTTGCCTCGAATTCAATTTGTGAATACTCCGACGAACGCGAATCGGCCGAAACAGCCCCAAAAACCGACCACCTTCGCAAGAAATCAATAACAACACCATCACTACGAGAATAACACCGCTATGAATCAACAATACTAAACGAAATCCCAATCGACACTAAGAAACAACAAGGGTTCAAGGGTTTCCCAAGGAAATCAAAATCATGTTCCGGGTGGAATGAAATCAATAAACGAGTTTCTAATCCGTAGGGTACAACCAAAACAACAAGAACTACACAATCAATTTATCATTTCTGGGTGAACTCAAGAGATCAAGGAAAAACCCCCAAAATTCCCAAAACCAAGGTTCTAAGGGATTTTACCTCGAATCTGAAGGTGGAAGATGAAAGAAGGTTGATAAATCCATGTTAGGAGTTGAAAGGAGTTGATATCTAATGATATATGGCCGAGATCTCCACATTCTCACGCCTGGAATCGCCTGGGTCGCCGGAGGGGAAGAAGTGAAATGAAAAATGACGAAAGTTGACCTCTGCAGTCCTATTTATACTGTCAATAGTTAGCGCACGCTAAGGTATGTGTAGCGTGCGCTATCGGCTGCAAAATACAGTCCAGAACCCTCTGCCAGACTTCGTTAGCGCGCGCTAATAAATGTGTCTAGCGTGCGCTAATTATAGAATGTGTAGTCTTTGCTATTTCGGCCATAACTCCTTCGTCCGGACTCCGATTGACTCGTCGTTTGAACCATTGGAAAGCTAATTTGATGCTCTATCACATTGTAAAGTTTAAGAATTTTTAGACTTAATAAGTGCCGGTGGTAATCTTACAAAGTCGACCAAATGCACAACAACGATACTCCTCGACAAAACAATGATTATTCAACATGCAACGAAACACTAACGGACAACACCAATGATCCAAATTGAAAACAAACAAATAACAAAGTACGACATAATAGCTCGACTTATGCAATGATAAGTCGAACCCGACAAACACTACAACACGGTACATCGGCCATACCCAACATAGGGGAAAATCTCAAGAAATTGCCAACTTAACAAAATGACCGGCGCAACCGACAAAAATTCAAAACTAACCAGAACCGAGAATCTCGGGTATTACAAATAGAGAGTTCCTGGCTATCAGAACAAAGTGTAAAACTGCTAAGGCTAGGTTTTTCAAGGCTCTTTTCTCTGAGTTTTTGTATTCTGTTTGGAGGGAAAGAAACAACATGAGATTTTAGGGAAAAAATGGCGATTTGCAGAATATCCTTTGTGATGTTGTTAGAACTGCAGCTGGAAGATGCTTGAGAGATAAAAAAGTGAGCAATCTGTGCTGGCAGATTGCTGACTACCCTCGGATTTAGTTTTCTTTATGAAACCGCTTATATGTTTACTATAGACTAGTATAGTCTGAGTAGTATGTTGATCAGTGTTGTTCTGATGTATAGACTATGGTAGGAACTATGTAATGAGTGGATGTACTATCAACGTTTACTGGAATAAAAGCTAACTTTGTTTCCGAAAAAAATAATTTAGCGAACATGAGCTTAAGGAGAGGGGTCAGTCGATTCCTTCTTGGTGTCGAGGTGGTCCAGCTGCTTGTTACCCACACAATATCTAAATTAAGGTGGGGAAGGCTATAGATCTTAAAGTTGATGTTAAAGATCTACCACTATGCTACAAGAGTAATTAACACTATGATCTCTTAAATCTAGGATGGATTAATCTATATTTATCAATAAGGATTACGTAGATAAATTATATATTTAAATTGTTAATAATCTAGGTAAATTAATTAATTAACGGATCTAAATAGATCTTATGCTCTTGATTGATCAAATGTCCACTTTATACGCATCTGCTATGTTTTATTTCCGCCAAGAAGGATAAAAAAAATGACGTTGCATGCCCTTACATATTCATAAAGAGAAGGACAGTGGATTTGCAACTATAGCCATTTATGTTGATGACTTAAACTTAACTGTGACTCCTGGAGAGCTCAATAAAACTGCTGAATATTTGAAAATTGAATTTGACATGAAAGATTTAGGAAAAACAATATTCTGTTTGGGTTTTGAAATTGAACATGTCCATGGAGGACTATTGTTCGTCAATCTTCTTATACTGAAAAGGTTTTTAAAGCATTTTTAAATAGATAAAGCGCATCCACTGACATCATGCATGGTCGTTAGAACACTTGATATAACTAATGATCCTTTTCGACCACTTGTAGACTCGAGATGATACTTGATCCTTAAGTACCATTTCGTAATGCAATTGGTGCATTAACTTATCTTGCTAATTACACTGTACCAGAAATAGCTTTTATGTAAATCTCTTTGAAAGATATAGCTCTGCACCCACTGTAAGACATTAGAATGGTATCTAGCACATTTTGTATTATCTAAAGGGCACCATTGACCTTGGATTATATATTTGGAAAATTCTAGATGCTTGTTGGTGGGTATCCGGATGCAAGTTATCTTTCGCACTGACATAAAGGTAAATGACAAACAGACTATGTATTCATACGATGAGAAACCGTTATACCTTGAAAATTTGTGAAGCAAACTTTAACAACAACATCTTAAAATTGTTGTGAAATTATTGAAATCCATGAAGCAAGTCGTGAATGTGTATGGTTGAGGAATCTAGCGCATCAAACTAAAGAGTCGTACAGATTAACTACGACAAAAGATAATCCCATTGTACTATATGAAGACTATGCAGCTTGTATTACACAACTCAAAGAAGGCTCTACCAAAGGTGATAGGGGCAAAGCATATTTCTTCCAAGCTTCTCTACTCGCGTGAGCTTCAAAAGGATGGCGACATTAATATTGAACAAATTCGCTCAAGTGATAATGTGGCCGACCTATTCACAAAGACATTACCGATATCAACCTTCAGAAGACTGGTACACAAGATCAGAATGCACTAACTCAAGGATCTATTATGATCAATTTCATGGTGCATAGGTGTAATCTTTTTTCATTGACCGGGTTTTGTCTCACTAGATTTTCTGATCAAGGTTTTAATGAGACAATATTTTATAAAAAGTCTTTTAAGGGGAGTATTGTAAATAAATATATTTAGTGAATGAATAATGTGCTACTGAAACCCTAAATGTGTACCTGTAACTAAGAAGTCTTTTTGACCCCCATAAGAGCTACACAATAATCTTTTCATCTCTTAAATCTCTCTTTATCTTAGTTCACAACACCAATATTATTTTCCGATGAAGATGATCATTCTGAAATGCAAAATAATTTTTGTCCCAATTAATCCGAAAACTATTAAAATTGACCCAATTTGTTATTCTTAATTGCATGAGTAATGGAAGTTATGTTGGATTGTGGAGCTTGAAGTATTGTGCACTAAATTACTACGGAGTTATTTAGGTATCACATAAAATTTGTATTAGGATATAACTATTTTATTATAAATATCCAATTGATGTCATTATAACTCATACTCTCTCAAAAATATATAGTGAATATCCTGGATTAGCAGCGTCTCCAACCATAGTCAAAATTTCTGGCAAACTATGTAAATTATTGTGTGTCCTTTATTGCTTTATTTTTAATTTTCTTTTCATATTTGCATATAATCATAACAACTATCATTAGAGCTCCAGGTCAAGTGGGAGCAGATATGATGAGTGAAGGAAGATTGTCGATTGAAAAGTTTGACGGAGTATACTTTGGGTTCTGGAAGATGCAAATCTACGATTACTTAGATGGTAATGATCTGTATGTGTCCCTTCGAGATAAGCCATCACATAAGGAATCCATATATTGAAAGCTCTTGACTATAAAGAAATGAGTGTGGTTCGTATACCTTTGTCACAGAAAGTTGCATTTCATATGACGAATGAGACAACTACCAAGGGTATTCGGAAGGTTTTAGCAGACATGTACTAGAATCCATCAGTAGCGAACAAGGTTCATTTAATGTAACGTCTCTTCAACCTATAGATGTCAGAGAGTTCTATGGTGGCTGGGTATCTTAATTATTTCAATATGATAACAGCCTAATAGAGCTTAGTTCAGACTGATTCTGGTAACGATTTTAGAGCCCTAATTCTATTTTCTTCTCTATATAAAAGTTGGAGTGGCAATTATTGTTGTTAGTACTTTAGAACAGAAGGAGAAATTAAAATTTGAATAAGAAAGAGATCTGACTATTAGTGAAGAACTCATAGGAGAGAATTAGGTATAGCTTTATGATCGGCTTTAAGTACATAAAATAAAGGCAGTCAAAATCAAAGAAATTAAACCAAGGTAGATCGACTTCGAGAGGCAAAAGTAAGATGATGGGAAATTTGAATTCAATTAAGTGCTGGAATTATTAACGGTTTGGTCATAACAAGAACAAGTGCACATCACCCAACAAGAATGGAAAATCAGCAAATATAGCAACGAAAGATGTCAGTGATGCTTTGACATTGAGTGTGAGTAGTCTATTTGAATCATGGTGTTTGGACTCTGGAGCATCATTCCATTCTTTAGGTAATGCCAATATAATAAAATCTTATATGTTTGGAGATTTTGGTAAGGTTTATCATGTTGATTATGAATCTATGATAATTGTAGGAAATGTATATGTTTGGATCAAGACTTTGAATGGAAGTGTGTTCTAGTTGCGTGGTGTGAGACATATTCCTACTTTGAAGAGGAATTTGATTTCCATAGGGCAGCTCGATGATGAAGGTTATGTTGTGACCTTTGGCCGTGGTGCTCGGAAGATAATCAAATGGGTCACGGTGGTGGATCAAGGCAAGGACAAAATACGTTGTATACAATAACCAATACCAAAGAGAGCATTGCTCTTATAGGAGCAAACAATGATGTAGATTTGTGGCACCATCAGGTTCGCCACATGAGGGAAAGGAAATTAATGATTTTTCTTCAAAAGATAAGCTGCTAAGCCTCAAAATAGTTTATTTTGTCATGTGTGAGGATTGTATATTGGGGAAACTAGAAAGAGTGAGTTTTTCAAAGAGATGCAGAACCTTAAAGAAGCGGAAGCTAGAGTTGGTTCATATTAAATTATGTGGAACAACACCAGTTACCTCTCTTAGTGGTACATTATATTACACGACTTTATTAGTGACTCCATGATAAAGGTGTGTGTTTATTTATTGAAACATAAATATGATGTTTTTAATACAATAACAACAACAACAACATCTATGCCTTAGTCCCAAAATGATTTGGGGTCGGCTAACATGAATCAAACTTTGAAACCGTCAATAATCGTTACATAAATAACATAAAAGGAAAAAAGAGGGAAAACAGTAGAGAAAAAAACAAATAAAAAAAGAGAATGAATGTTAAAAAAAAAAAAAAAAAATAAAAAAATAAAAAATCCTGAAAAATAAATTAAAAGATAACATGGAATAAAAGAAAATAGGAATAAAAATACAGATTAAAAAAAAAAAGAATCAGATTCCATCCACCATCCTTATTCTTTCCTGCCACATTTGCCTCTCCATCGCCATACTTTCTCCAATTCCAAGAAACCGCATATCATTTTCAATCATCTCTATCCAAGTTTTCTTGGGTTTTCCTCTACCTTTCACAACATTACTTGTTCCCCAACTTTCTAACCTCCTCACTAGGGCATCAACAGGTCTTCTTCTCACATGACCAAACCATCGTAATCGATTCTCCATCATCTTGTCTTCTATAGACGCAACTCTTACCTTCTCTCTAATCACCTCATTTCTGAGCTGATCCTTTTTTGTATGACCACACATCCATCGTAGCATACACATCTCTGCCACATTCATCTTTTGAACGTGACACTATTTTACAGCCCAACACTCGGTGCCATATAACAGCGCAGGCCTAATTGCCATGCGGTAAAATTTACCCTTTAATCTATGAGGCATGTCAGGATCACATAAAACCCCTGTGGCACTCTTCCACTTCAACCACCCTGCCTTTATTCTGTGAGCCACATCGCCATCTAGCTCTCCATCCTTTTGGATAATAGATCCAAGATACCGAAAAAAAGTGGATCCATGAACAACTTTCCCATCAAATGTGATCATCCCCGCCTCTCTATCACTATTTTCGCTAAACCTACACTCCATATATTCAGTCTTACTTCTGCTGAGCCTAAAGCCTGGAGCTTCCAAAGTATCCCTCCAAAGTTCCAATTTCTGTTTCACTCCAACCTTCGTTTCATCAATCAACACAATATCATCTGCGAACATCATACACCACGGAACGTCATTTTGAATTTCTCTTGTCAATTTGTCCATGACTATGGCAAAGAGAAAAGGACTAAGAGCAGATCCTTGATGCACCCCAATCGTAATAGGGAATTCTTCTGTCCTCCCAACATTAGTACGTACACTTGTACTAGTTCCCTCATACATGTCCTTTATAATGTCAATATATTTCCGCGATACACCCTTCTTTGCTAAGGCCCACCAAATTACTTCTCTTGGTACTTTATCATATGCCTTCTCTAGATCAATAAAAACCATATGCAGATCTTTCTTTTTATCTCAATAATGTTCCATCAACTGCCGGATAAGATAAATTTCTTCCATGGTCGATCTTCCAAGCATAAATCCAAACTGATTTTCTATTATCTTCACACATTTCCTGATCCTTTGTTCAATCACTCGTTCCCACAACTTCATGGTATGACTCATTAGTTTAATTCCGCGATAATTAGAACAATCTTGAACATCACCTTTGTTCTTATATAAAGGGACGAGAATACTTTTCCTCCATGCTGATGGCATCTTATTGCTTCTCCAAATCTTATTGAAAAGCATAGTTACCCATTCGATCCCTCTCTCCCCCAAACACCTCCAAACTTCAATAGGTATACCATCTGGTCCTTCTGCTTTCTTTGACCCCATCTTCTTCAATGCAATTATCACTTCACCCTTTTGAATTCTTCTCTTAAACTCTCGGTTGACCATACTTGAGGGGATGTTTAAATTTCCAATATCTTGTTCTTGATGGCCATTGAATATGGTATCAAAGTATGACCTCCATCTCTCTTTTATCTCTTTATCTTGAGCCAAAACTTTTTGGTCAGTATCTTTACACATTTAACTTTTCCAATATCTCGCGTCTTCTTCTCTCTCATTCAAGCAAGTTTATAGATATCTTTTTCCCCTTCTTTAGTATCTAATCTTGCATATAATTCTTGATTGACCTTTGATCGGGCATTTCGCCCTGCCTTTTTAGCTTCTATTCGAGCTTTCTTGTACTTCTCATAATTCTCATCGCTCGAGGAGACGCCCCAATGATTTTCAAAGTTTGATTCATGTCCATGGAATGTGATGAGTTTTACGCTGGCTGCCACTAACCTACCGCAACCCTCCTCTTTTATCCGGGCTTGGGACCGGCAATGGATGTCAAGAAGACACCCACAGGCAGAGTTAAATATGATGTTTTTAATGCTTTTAGAAAATAGAAACCTTATAAAACTCAAATAGGTCCAAAAAAGTGAAGTGACTAAGATCTCATGATGGTGGGGAGTATGATCTCACTGAGTTCAAAATACTGTAATTTTATTGGAATGGAAAAGGCTCTAGAAGGAACCCCTAATCAGAACGGGGTTGCAGAATGTATGAACAAAATCCTGAATGAACATGTTAGTTGCATGTTGGTAAATGCAGGCTGCTGGAGATGTTTTAGGCTGGTTTAGTTAACACTGCTGCTTTCTCGATCAAAAGAGGACCATTAGCTCCACTAGGTAATGGCATATCAGAGGAGCTTTATGGTGGTAAAGAGTTAAACCTATCATTTCTTCGAATATTTAGTTATGTTTCTTATGTTGATGTTGCTACTACTGCTAGGAGTAAGTTGGATGTAAAATCTATTAAGTATACGATTACTGGATATGTTGGTGATGAATTTGGTTATAAATTTTGGGATAAAGAGAAATGAAAGATAATTCCTAGTTGAAACATTACATTTAATAAACATGTTTTGTACAATGACAGGTTGAGAGTGTAATATCCGGATATTGATATGTATTTATCTGTATTTGAACCTTGCGACATTGTGTATGTCGTATTATTAATCCGAGTATGATCCTACGTATTTTATAGTCCGGTATTGGCAAGTGTATGATTCCATTAATGTTAATGCATGCATGTACTTATACGTAATTAGCGCACGCTAAATAGTGAGTGTAGTGTACGCTAAAATGTATAAATAGCGCACGCTATTTATGAGAGACAGTGGACTGTGAGCTCGTTAGCGCACGCTAATATGAGATAGCGCACGCTAAGGGTCATTTCCTATAAATAGGACATTACCTCCATTTCAATTCTCACTTTACCCTTCGTCCCATTTCCGAATTCTACGACTTGGAGAGTTACTCTGACGACTTTAACCCCTTATATAAGCCTCTGAATGTGATTGTTGAAGACGAGGAGCGTTGTAGATTAGCGTTCAAGCATTCGGTGTTGAGTTCTACCAAGTGTTTTGTCGTTTCCTTCCGTATTAAGGTATGTGATGCTTTACCAACCTAGAATTCATGTTCATAGTGATGATTATGAGCATGCTACTAAGGTTATTGAGCTTATTATAAGCATTATGAATTGAACAACAATTTTAGGAGAATTGGATTGGTTAAACTTAGATTTTTCGTCGGAAATAGTTGAACCTTGATTACGACTATCATAAGGATGTGATTTTCAAAGATTATAACCTGCATCGATGATGATTTCGTGATGATTACATTATGGAGATGATGATTTTGTGATTAGTATTTGATGAGCGAATTATTTATGTTATCACCTAGACTAGGTGAATTCGAAATGATGAATGTAGGGATCGTTCTTCGAGTATAATCCAGGGTTTGTAAAGATTGTTCGGATTGATAATCTTCATATGAATGGTTAGAACAGTATAATCATGTTGTAACAATTGTGATGAACGTATAACTTGGATTAGATGAATTTACTTGCGGAAGAATCATTAGTGGGAGTAACTTAGAATTCGGTTGAACGTACTTGCAGTGTTATGAATTCGTCTAGATAACTGATACATGTATTAGGAATTGATGGGCAAATTTGGAAGTAAATTGTAACGATTTGAATGTGATGGAAAACCCATAGACATCAACGTGTTATCCCCGTTATGACCTTTCATTTCGCATGTAGCATAGTATTCATTCGACTTAGTGTCCTTGGGATAGTTAACCGGGAATCGGCCGAGCAATGATCATCATTGGAACGTTTAGCATCTTCGTGTGATAGTTTTGTTACGTAAGTTGAGTTTGTCGTTATTTCCTTTTGTGTAAGGTTTGAGCTTTGCGAACGGTTGATCGAAGGGGGCGATTTTCGAGTTTGTTGAAGTCGTTGAAGTATTTATATTCTTTCCATCTTTCTAAGGCAAGTACTTTAATTACGTTTTATATATTGATGTTATACATGTTGTCGTGCATATGTGTCGTTGTTGTACGTCCACCTCGTGTTGGTCCGACGGGATCATCTTGGGATCTATGCTAGTGTGCGCTGGATCATTGGATAGGTTTTCCACCTCATGTTGGTCCGACGGGATCATCTTGAGATCTATGCAGTGAACGCTGGATCATCGGAATTACCATGTGTATGTTGTATCATGTTGTGGTTATTATGTGTGTATGGTGAGTCTTCTCGTAGTAGAGACTCGTTATTTTTTTCGTTGATGATGTTGTCATTATTCTTCGTGAGATGTTGAATAATCTCTTGTTGTATAATTATCGTACTTGTACTAGCATCGTTGTGCTAACCCCTTCGGGGGTGGACATTTTTTGTATGTTCAGGCTACATGGGGGCAGGGAAACAACCACTAGAGCTGTGTGATGACGAGGGTGCAGAGTGATGTCACGGCCGGGATGGCCTGTCAGATTGTGTTTTCATTTTAATAAGTACTCGAGTACGCTGGCGTTTTGTTTATCTTTCGAGTTTTGCTTCCGTGTGTCGGCCGAATTGTACGTTCAGTCTTGTGATATAATGATAAATTTTATGGTTGGTATTTAATAATATTGTTTTTAAATTCTTAGCCTAGTAATTCCCTATATCTAGAATTTACGGCGCTGTAATAATCCTGAATATCTCGGGGTGTTACAGGGAGCACCAGAAATTGACAATGTAGGTACTCAAGTTAAAGTCCTGAGGTTTTTGAGTTAGATATCTCATGTTTGGATGAGAGAAAAGTTGTTCAGAATGACCAATTGGTTGTTGAAGCAGAACCGAGTACTTCAAGAGTTCGGCTGTGGAGATCTAGTAGATAATAGGTATTCTCCCTCTCTATATACATGTTATTGACTGGCCGCAGTGGGGCTCAATGTTTAGAGGCTAGGCAAAGTGATCAAGTTACCAAATGGAAACTTGCGATGGATGAACAGGCGGACTCCCTAAATATTTCAAATAGCACCAGAGAACTTGTTGAGCTTCAAAAGGGAAAGAACATTGCATAATAAGTGGGTTTACCGAATTAAAAAAGAGTTACTGAAAGCAAGCGTTACAAGGCAATGTTGGTTGTGAGGGGATTTCAGCAGGAATATGATATTGATTATATAAATTTTTTTTGCTCATCTTGTGAGAGTAATCACTATTAGGTTGGTTTTGAGTATGCATGGTGATCTTGAAAAAGATATTTACATGAACCAACTGAAATGATACTTGTCTAAAGGTAACATAGGGCTTGTTTGTAAGATCAAGAAGAGCTTCTATAGCTTGACACAAGCTTCGAGACAATGGTACAAGAAGTTCGATGGATTCATGCCTGAGATTAACTTTACTTGAAGAAATGGTAGCCATCTTTTCATATTAAGAGGTTAGACAGTAGCTATCATTTTGGTATTATATGTCGATGGCATGTTAATAAGTTTTTGTGCGCAAGTTGAAGAAATAATCTGAATGGTTTGCTATGAATGCGGCATGAAGTTGTATATTTCACAAGCTGAATGTATCAAAGAATTTTTGAAGAGGTTCGGTATACAAGATGAAAATATTGTTATACTCTGTTGGGTAACTAATTTAAACTATCTACTAAGTAGTCACCTATTAATGATAAAGAGCGTGTTTACATGGAGAAAACTCCTTATGCTTCAGTGATTGGTAGCGTTATATATGCAGTGGTGTGTATTAGATTAGATATTGCGCATATTATGACAATTGTTAGCATATTTATGAGCAACCCGACCAAGCATCATTGGGAAGCAGTAAAGTGGATCCACAGCTAGTTGCGAGGTACCACAGAGAAAGCCTTATGTTTCGAAGGAAAAATTGGTTGATTTGTAAGATATGTTGATGCTGATTTGGCATGAAGCGACCTTGATAAATAGAGGGGTACAACTCGAAATGTGGTTACCTTGGGTGGTACAATGATTTTTTGGGCTTCTAAGTTGCAGAAGATTGTGGCCATGTCTACTACAAATGTCGAGTATGTAAAAGTGAAGGAGGCTAGTAAATAGATGGTATGGTTGCAGCATGAATCGGGAAAGGAGCGGATTGATAATATTTCATACAATGATAGTATTTACTGAGCAGAGAATCTAGCATTTCATTCAAGAATGAAGCATATCGAGCTGAGGTATTGCTACATATAATATCTCCTGGAGAATAAGATCTTTTATCTAGTGAAGATTCGGGAAATTAATAATCATACTGATAACTAAGAGTGTGAGCATAGAGAAGCGGAAGTTATGCAGGGTTTTAACTCACCTCACAACTTAAGAGGCTTAAAACTGTCATACAGTATGGGTTGCTAATTTAGAAGATTGAGAGATGGTTGTTGTTGTTGAGTTCAGCCTCTAAGTGAAAAATTGTTCCGTTGTAGGGCCTGGAGTATTGTGTACCAAACCACTGCAACGATGATCCAACTTCTTTTAAGGGTATGTTCGGTATTACATAAAATTTATATTAGGGTTACAATTGTTGTATTATAAATAGCTCATCGATGTCATTGTAACTCGTACTCTCTTGCAAGACATATAGTGAATATGATATGCTTTTTAATGTTGCTAATTATTATTCAAGGTTTATATTTAAGTTACTGAATAAATTGGCTCGCGGGTTGATTGCTTAGGGCTTAGCTTATGTTTAGGGTTATTGAGTCATATATTACTTGTGTGCCTTGGTTAGATTATATTTTAATCATTTGACCTTGATTCTGCTTCAACTTGGGATACGGCCTTTTGGATTGGAACGGAATCCCATTTGGTTCTTTTTTTCTTATTTGTTCATGTAATTCAACTTTTTCCGTATTTCTTATGTGTGTCTCTGTTGAATCTAATAAATTGGATCTTATATGCCTAACAATTTTATCCGACTTGCTGGATATGGGCGGGCTCCCCGATGGTGGGCCCAAAGGTTGCCACCCCGAATGTGAGACCAAGGGGGGTCGCCACCTGGAAGTGAGCCTTAGCATGGGTTGCCACCCAGAGTGTGAAGGAAGATGCATTATTACAATATCTCACATCGGTTCCACATGAAAGTATGAATGAGTATATAAGTGGGAGTCAACGACTTATTTTTTACCATTGTTTTTAAGTTAGGACTCCCTATCTTATATGTCTAACAGAATATTATTGTTTGACAGAACCCTTCATACGTAGTCAGATTTTCTAACGATCTGGGTAAACACCATGTGTCTTTTATTACATTTGTTTCAACTTTTTTCTCATATCCGCATATAAATATAAACAAGTTAATGATGTTACAAATGTTTTGTAAGACACTAAAATATATTTGTACCTCCATTCACTTAATTTCAAATACCCGACACACTTTTTGCGCACACAAGTCAAAATGCATGAAACAATTTGCGGAAATGATAGAGGGTAAAGTGGGTATTTACACGGGTAAAGTGAGCAAATGTCCACTTTGTCAATATTTTTAACACTTATAGTGGTTGTGTGTTGCCCCTATCATTATTTGAAAATATATATTTGCTAGCACCATATCGTTTCCATCTAATGAGAGGGTTACAAGAGCAATTTTGTAATTATTTGGTGGACCAAATTGCCAAGGGGCACAAGCTACCCAATAAAGAGGTCACTTGATCATTTTCAATATCTCATGAAGCTAAAAGTTAACACAATCTATATAATGAGAAATTTCAAAACAAAAATTCACCAAGTCCGAGTTACTAAAAAAAAGAAGATAAAAATAAATCAGATCTCAAAGTACAATCCAGCATGTTGACTAATCTACATGCTGCCGGAACAATCAAAATTTTCATTCTCAGTATTTCCATCTTTACTTTACCAAAAATTTAGAATCAATTAGAATGATGCTCTTGGATAAAAATTAATAATATTTTCTTCGCAATCCTTTACAAATATAATAATGAAAAATTATATGGTACCCTGAAGGTACCATGCCTGTATGTATATTCACTATTGAATATATCATTTTTTAATCATTTGATCCAATGTCATTGTTACCTTGAAGGTATTGTAGACTTCCCATACTAAGATGATATATAAGTACATATACAATTACAAAGAAATTCAAAAAATACTAATATGGTACATGTATATAGCGAACTTCAGAAGGAATCCTTAAACTAGGTGGGCCATATCTGCAAGACAAGTGAACAATTCAAATGGAGTGAGCCACCTACTGAATGTCATATGAAAAAAAATGTGATTTTAATTCATTAAGTCAATAAAATATTCAACATGAACGCCAATCTATCCAATTCCAGTATATGTTAGTGTTACAACTCTTAAACTAATGGTATATGTGACCAAACATCTATTGGAATTAAGTACCTCAAATAAATAATGAACTTTCATTAAACTGGATTAGGTGTACGAGCACTAATCATTCAGGAGCAGAACACTCTAATATACTTGTTGTATTTGACAACTAGGCACTCAAAATATAAACATTATGGACTACCAGAGCTTAAATTTTAATAATCTATCTGGTCCAATATTGAGCTCGCTCGATCAAAAGTGACAACTCTAACTATGAGACACTCTCGGCATTCTCTACCTCTCTTGCACAATTGCTACATTGTTGTAATCACATTTTTCTCTCGACCCATAAGCACACTATGGCTCGACTCCTATGTTAGACATTCTCTTTGACACTAGTCAAAAAATGGCTAAATGCCATATTTATAGGATTAAGCAATGGTGAACTAACTGACATATAAGGTATATATACATATTACACAACTTGGTCAAAGAATAGGAATAATTGCATAGAAGAAAGAATAATCTCTTAATATGCACTCAATATGGTGCTTCTATGAATACTTACATTGAGCATCAACGAAAATCATCGATGATGATACAATGGCTTGTTGTTTATATCGGCAAGTTGATCAACTGAGGAAACATCAGAAACCTGACGTTGTTGTTGGTGAACAAGATCACTAACAAATTGATAGTCAATGACAATATGTTCCATACGTGAGTGGAACACTAGATTGGCATTGTCACTATAGATGACAAACGTGCGTGGAAGTTTGACATGATTTTCATGGAGCAATCGAACCTATTAAACTCCAGAGCTACTCGTGCCAATGGCATAATATTCGGATCCTACGGAGGACCAATCAATAGACTTGTTGTTTCTTGGAACTCCAAAATGTAGGGTTTGGTCCAAGAAATAAAATATATGCTCACATGGCAAGCAATCATCACAATCACCGCCGGAATCAGCATAATCAGCATCAGAGAAGCAATTGAGAGACAATTAGGGGCTATGACATATAAAGTGACCAACATTAAGGTAGCATAGAAGTCGCTTGGCAGCAGACCAATGAGCCTCAGTAGGTTTATGCATGAATTGGGATAATTTGTTCACAGAAAAAGCATTATCTGAACGAGTTAGTAGTAAGTATTGGAGATCGTCTATAACCTGATGTTAAGTAGTAGCACCAGCTAAAGATGGGGTATCATAGAACTTGCAATCCCCCAAGAGTGATTTCAACACCAAGAAAATAAGTCAAAAGGTCCAGATCTTTGATAGAAAATCAACTACTAAGATCAGAGTTAATCGGAGAGACAAACGAGTCACTAACAATGATAATCAGATAATCCACATATACCAAGACATAACACATGATATTACCACGAGAATACACAAACAAGAAAGTGTCAGATTGGGAATTATGAAAACCAAGGGCGAGAATGGCATGTCGAAGCTTAAGTGTATCATGCACGTGAGTCCTTTTGAGACCATAGATCGTACTTTTTGGACGACAAGCATAGAAGGGGTAGTCGGTATCAATAAATCCTGTTGGTTGAGCCATAAAGACCTCCACAACTAGATGTCCATGAAGAAAGGCTATTTAACATACAACTAGGCCACCCACACAGAGACCATAACACTGAGAACTACCTGAATAGTAGTGGGCTCGACAATATGGCTAAAAGTGTCAAAGTAATTGTTGCGAGACCTCTGATGAAAACCTTTTTCCACAAGGCGAGTTTTAAATTTATCAATTGACTGATAGGAATTAATTTGATAAAAGAAGAATTGAAGTACAATCAAGGTGATTGTACTGATATATTGATGAAAAAGATGAATACAAGTATGGAAAAAATACTGAGTATTCGAGCTACTCAGGGCTCCCAATGTGGATAACTCCAAAACTTCCTACCTCCTAAACCGGTCCCACAATATATTCCCCCCAACCACACTCTCTCTCCTGACAGTTAGCTCACTCCATCACTTTACACACACACAATTACTGATTGGCCACAGAACCACTCACCCACACGCCTTTTTCTAACATACACTTTCCCAATCATATTATCATTCCTGTCATTCCCTCACTCTTCAAAAATCTCCTTGTCCTCAAGGAGGAATGATGGAAACTCTGCTCTGATCTTCTCTGCCAGTTCCCATGAATTTCAAAGTCAGGTAATCCCTGCCACTTGATCAACACTTCAACTTCCCCATGTTCGTTCCTTTTCATGTCCCTAGCTTCTTCAGGTTTCACTTCCAGCATCCACTCTTCATTCAAACATGCTGGTAGAGGTTGAGAATCGGATGTTGGAGCTACAGACTTCTTAAGCAATGACACATGGAAGGCTGGATGCACTTTACTATCATTTGGTAATTTCAGTTTGTATGCCACTTGTCCAATCTTCTGCTCAATCTCATAAGATGCATAGTATCTTGGACTTAATTTTTGATTCAATCTCGTGGCTAAACTCTTCAGCTTGTAAGGTTGTATTTTCAAGTGCATCATGTCCCCAACTTCATAAGTGACATCTCTATTATGTTTATTAGCTTGAGATCGCGTAACATCTTGTGCTCTCACTAATTATTCCTGTAATTCCTGCAGCATCACATTTCTTTCAGCAGTCAATCTATTCACCTCTTATACTGCAGATTATTGTACATATATCCTCTACATAATATTGGTGTATCTCTCCCATACAGGACATTGAAAGGAGTAGTTTTAAGTGAAGCATGGTAGTTAGTATTATACCAGTATTCAGCCCAACTCAACCACTTAGGTCACATCTTAGGTTTCTGCCCTGTCAAGCATCTAAGATATGTTTCAACACACCTATTTACCACCTCAGTCTGGCCATCCGTTTAAGGATGGTAAGCACTACTGTACTTCAATTTGGTGCCTGCCAATTTGAAGAGTTCATCCCAAAAAATACTTAGGAAAATCTTGTCCCTATCAGAAACAATAGAGCTAGGAAAACCATGTAACTTCGCCACCTCTTTAGAGAATACCTCAGCCACATCCTTAGCAGTATAGGGGTGACAATGGCAACAAACTGAGCATCTTAGTGAGTCTATCCACCACAACCAGTATTGTATCCACTCCTAAAGCTATAGGAAGGCCTCCAATGATATCCATGGAAATGTCACTCCATATTTGAGTTGTTACAGGTAGAGTCTGATACTTGTTCCTTTGACAAACTTCACAAGCTTTCACATATTCCTGAATAGCCTTTCTGATATCTAAAGAACCCTGAATGCTCCCCAATAGCTGAGTCATGCAACTCAGTTAAAATCCATTGAATTATGGGTGAATTCTTGGGGATAACAATTCTATCTTCCTTGTACATTCTCCCTTTCTTCAAGGAATAACCTGGGTGTTCATGTGAGTTACCCAACAAGTCTTATACCACAGTGTGAGTTTCTCATCCTCATGTACCTCTTCATCCAACCCATCCCAGACCTCACATTGTATGGTTTTGATGGCTGAAAATTGTAATTTTCTTGACAGAGCATCTGCAGCACCATTATCCTTACTAAGTTTGTATGAAATCTGAAAATCATACCCAATCAGCTTAGATATCCATTTCTGCTGTCCTTCTCCTATGATTCTCTGTTCATCCAGAAATTTGAGGCTCTTTTGATCAGTGCACCTTGAAGTGCCTGCCAAGGAGGTAAATTCTCCATTTTTGGACTGCATCATCACAGCCATGAGTTCTCTTTCATAAACAGATTTTTTGGACTGCATCACCACAGCCATGTAAACTATAGGTCTTTCTTCTTGCATCAAGACAGCACCTAATCCTTTTCCTGAGGCATCAGTCTCCACTACAAACTCCTTGTTAAAATCTGCTACAACTAATATTGGGACTGTTATCAGAGCAGTCTTGAGTGTTTCAAAAGCTGTTTGTGCATCTCCAGTCCAAGTGAAACTATATTTCTTCATTAATTGAGTCAGGGGCCATGCTATCTTACCATAGTTCTTCACAAACTTTCTGTAATATCCTGTTAACCCCAAAAATCTTCTCAACCCTTTGATCTCCTTTGGAATATGCCAACTAATCATATCTTCTATCTTCTTAAGGTCAGTAGCAACCACTGCACCAGAAATTAAGTGACCGAGATATTCAATTTGAGCCTGTACAAAGGATCATTTATTCCTATTGGCATATAACTGATGTTCCTTTAATACATTCAGTACCATTCTCAGATGATCAACATGTCTCATCACTGTTGCTATATATCAAAATGTCATAAAAGAAAACCAAGACAAAATTTCTGAGATATGGTCTTAAAACCTCATTCATAAGAGCCTGAAATGTGGAGGGAGCATTTGTGAGTCCAAACGGCATCACTAGGTACTCATAATGCCCCTCATGAGTTCTAAAAGCAGTCTTGGCCACATCTTCTTCCTCCATTCTAATCTGATGGTACCCAGATTTTAAATCCAACTTAGAGAAAATCACTGCACCTCCCAGTTCATCCAGCAACTCATCAATTACATGGATTGGAAATTTGTTAGGTACAGTGGCTTTATTCAAGGCTATATAATGTGTGCAGAATCTCCACCCTCCACATTTCTTTTTGACAAGAATTACTGGACTTGAAAAAGAACTAGTACTATGTTTAACTATCCCAACATTCAACATCTCTTTCACAATTTTCTCTATCTCATTTTTTTTTATAGAAAAGATACCTGTAGGGTTTGATATTTGGTATGGCAACCTCCTACTTTAGCACAATAGCATGGTCATGTTATCTTGGTAGAGGTAATCCAGTGGGCATCTCAAAAAAAGTTTGAAACTCAGATAACACTTATCCCAAGAGTGACTCTTCCACTATAGCAACACTCTTCCTTGCTTCATCTTACACACATTCCACAAAATAACCCATCCCTTCCTCTTGAATAGCTTTCAACATAGCTTTCCAGGAAGCTTGGACAATACATAAAGCAGGATCTCCTTTAATGTAACATTGTTTGTTCTCCTTGAGTCTATTCAGGCTTAAGTTTCTGAAATTGGCCTCAATGTTGCCCAAACTAGCCAACCAGTCCATTCCAAACACTATCTTTGTCCCTCCTAACTCCACTAAGAAGAAGTGTTACTGAAATTCCACCCCTTGCACAATGAATTCAAGGTCCTTACAAACTCCATTGTTCCTTACCAGCTCAGCAGTTCCAATTTCTATCACATAGATAGGTGCCACCATCATATCATTACATAATTCTCTCACTAATTCCGAAGCAATAAAGTTGTTGGTTGCACCTGAATCAATGAGAATCAGCACTCTCCTTCCTTCAGTCATTCCCCACACCTTGAATGACTTGTTGGAAGTCAGCCATTCCTTGCTCTATAATGACAAATGCAAGGTTTTCGACCCCAATATTTCTTCTGAATCCTCAACATCATTCTGCTCTTCATCCTCAGAATCCTCCTCCACTTCATAGAGCATAAGCTTCATGTGTTTGAACTTGCACACATGTTCCTTATTCCACTTGTCACCACACTTGAAGCATAACCCCTTCTTATGCCTCTCATCTAAGTCAGCAGGAGTTAGCCTTCTACTTTTCAAACCATCACTAGGTTTTCCCTCATTCCTTTCACCAGCCATAGTGTAGCCCTTCTTGTCACTAGGGTTGCCCCAAGTACTCCTGAATTTAGAACCAGAGCCTCCACTCCCTTTTTTCCTTACTCAGAGCCATATTCTATTACTCAATCAACAACGCATGATCCATCAGATCTGCTAAATCATCATACTCGTATAGTCGCATCTCAGCTTGAATTTATTCTTTCAGTTTGTTCAAGAAAATACTATCAAGCATCACCCGTTCTTCTCTTTTCAATGGAGCTACATGCAGTTTGAGTTTCTCTCTACACTCAACCACCATTCCTTTTTCCTTCAAACTTAGCAAGGGACCTAATGGATTATTATTCAAGCCAGGACTGAACCTCCATTTTACTGCGAACGCAAATTCCTCCCAAGTGCGCGACGGCATTTGCTCCTCTCACCACTGGAACTAATTCAGTGCCCGATCTTCCAACACGATGACTACAACGTCCATCTTATCACGTTCGTGTATGCTAATGATGCGAAAATGCGTTCAACCCTCACGAGCCAGCCATGTGCATCGTGGCCGGAGAAGACATGTATTTTCAGCTTGCGCCGACCTCTGTAATAGTATTGGGAAAATCCACCACTATTTTGCGATCACAAACGAGAATGCCGCAGAGAAGAACGCCGCGATGGATTTTTATCATCATCTGTGACGTGACGTCGCCGTCATGACATTGCCGGCTCGGAGCTCTTCTCCGTCGCGTCGAGCAGATAGCTCAGTCAATCGTTGCAGCACTTCCCCCATGGCCGCTTTCATTCCACGAAGCCTTTGTTCTAAGTTGTTAAGTCTCTTCTCCATTGTACTTCGCGTTTGGACCATAAAAAGCACCAGGATAATACACTCCGGTACCAAATTGATAGGAATTAATTTGATAAAAGACGAATTGGAGTACAATCAAGGTGATTGTACTGATATATTGATGAAAAAGATGAATACAAGTATGGAAAAAATACTGAGTATTCGAGCTACTCATGGCTCTCAAGGTGGATAACTCCAAAACTTCCTCCCTCCCTCCTAAACTTGTCCCACGATATATTCCCCTGGACCACACTCACTCTCCGGACAGTTAGCTCACTCCCTCACTTTGCACACACACAATTACTGATTGACCACAGAACCACTCTCACCCGCGCGCCTACCCTTTTTCTTAACATACACTTTCCCAAACCTATATTCGTTCCTATTATTGACCCATCAGGATGATGCGTGACAAGTAAAACCCATTTACAACCAATAATATTCTGCAAGACATGCGGACGAACAAGATCCCATGTACATTTTCTTAAGAGAACATCAAACTCGCCACTAAGTATCAGTTAGGGCCTGAGTGACACATGTCGGTTTGATCTTAGACATAGTGGTGGATAGGCCATATTAGGATTGGGTTTGTGTATATTATCTTTGGAGTGAGTTTTCACTAGATGTTGATTGGTTGGCATGACAGGGATATTGGTGGTAAGAGGAGAAAGTGGTAGACTAGGGTCTCGTTATGCAGATGGTGTGAGAGGCCTTGGTGAGGATTCCTACATGGTGCATATATGGTGCTGATGAAACTAGTGGTGGCAGTATAACATTATCAAACGGCAACGTCAGGGGAACGAAAGACAAAGTGGTTGATTTGTTTTGCAGAAAAGTAAATTGAACGACGCTTTTGGGCACTTTGAGTTAGAGAGTAATCGATGAAAACACACAATTTGGATCGAGACTCAAGCTTATGAGAATTGTAGGGATAAAGCCATGGAAAACATTAACACCCAAACACACGGATTTTGGTAAGTGACAGAGGCCATTGGAATAGTTTTCTATATGAGGAGATAAAAGATAAATTAACTTTAAGCATGCAGTTGATAAGGTATGTGTGCGTGGAAAGTACGAACAGTCAAAAATAGAGGGGACTAGAGCCTTGTGAAGTAGAGTGAGACCAATCCCCACATTGTGTCGATGTCGATGTTCAGAGAATCCATGGTGTTCAAGAGTATGTGGTGGAGTTGTAAAATGTGCGACTCTGTGTAGTGCTAGAAAAGGGCACATAGAATTTTAAGCTTAACAACAAAGTAATTTCAGCAAGTGATTATAAGCGATGAAGGTAGTTTGCACATCTAATTTTTGCTCGAGTGGATAACACCATATATATTTTAGTGCAATGATCCATAAAAATCACATAATATTTTAAATCATCCATAGCTAAGATAGGAGACGGTATACACATCAGAAAATACCAACTCCAAGGCCGAGACAAAGTAAGAGAGGATTCATAAAATGGCAACTTATGATTTTTTCAATATGACACGACCAAAATGGAACACTTGATAATTTTTCAGATAAAGATGGAATTAATTTAGATGAAATTAAATGGCGCATAATTTTACTAGAAGGATGACCTAAGCGAGAGCGCCATACCAACAATGATGGCATTGCTGGAGATAACATGACCTTTACCATCATCGATGGCGACATCATCATATCCATTATATGGAGAGTGAAGACAGATTCCCCAAATAATTTGTGGTATGAAAGGCGCCAGAGTCACGGATACATTCTGCCGGAGTAGGAAAGTACGACATATGTGCCATTGGAGGTGAGTAAACTGGCCAAGGCGATGTAGGAGTAGACTTAGGGTTCCAAGGAAGATATAAGGAGAACGGACATCTCTTAGAAGAGTGGCATGTTGAGTGGTGACCATGATGAAGGGCAAAGGGTTGTTGACCGTCGCGTGGCATTGAGAGAAGCGGCCTACACGACTAATAATGTCCATGTTTTGTGTTGAAAGCATTATCAACCTGAGGAGAGTGGGCTAGGGCAACCTTAATGACAATATGAGCTTTAGGGCAACCTTAAAAGTTTTTTCATGTAATTAAATGAGAAGAATGAAGAGGGATATTTTGATGGTGTTTTGAGTTTCTTAGGCATTTGCCGTTTAAGCATCTTCGATACTATAAATAGGTTATTAGGAAGAGTAATTCTACTGATTTAGACAAAAGGTATATATATATACATGTTGCACAACCTGGTCATGAAGAAAGAATAAACACGTATAAGCAAATAAATACGTATGAAGAAAGAATAATTTCATATACAGAATATCTTGGTGGTAGACTTGAGCTTAACATATAGAGTTATCTACCAGCTTGCAAATCGAAATGGCAACTTACCGACTTGCAATGTCTTCTCGATTCTTATAGAGAGCTCGTGTAGAGAATTTCGATATCATCCAAAAGAGTGTTATAAGATTAAATTACAAGTGTAGACTACTCTAGCATAATTTATTCCTCACCCGTGTTTCGTATACCTTATGATCACATCTTTGCCACCTGCACTTATTATGGCGTGTGATAATTCACTAGTAGTGTATGGCAATCCTCTCTTGAATCTCTGTAGAGCGGAAGAGCAGAGTATAAAAGTAGCTCTAATAAGTCTTGCATAAAATAGATGTAATATTGCTCGATATATATATATATATACCTTGTCACCCTCGATCCTGAATAGATGTAGAAGTGGTGAATAAAATAGGTTCTTATCTAATAATTTCAGACGCAACTTGACAAATACATTTGGCTGGTCGTCAGAGAAAGGATAAAAAAGTAACATATAGTCCAACAAATTGAGCAACTCACATCTCATTGTTTTAACTTCCTGCAAATAAATAAAAAAAAATTAAATAAAACTGAGATGAATGTTCAATTAGAGAACGGGTGCCATTAATAATGGGTTTAGATCTTGTCCCACAATTTTCTATAATTAGCTCATGTCTCACTACTAAATATAGTGTATTAATATATGTACACATATGTGTATACATATGATGTTGTCATGTGATATGTGTATGAGATGTTATGGATTTAGGTAAGTATGGCAAGTGTATATATAAGCACGACAAGTATATATTTATATGGCAAGATGAGCACATTGCTATCTGTTCCTCTGGAGTGTGGTATACCTCATGTGGATGTGATGCATGTATGAACAAATATATATGTAACATTGTCCTTAAATTTAATATTTGAAGAAAAATTATCACAAAAATTTTATTGCTAAGACTTTTTCAATTATAGTCCCTTACTGTTTCCCTCAAGTCATTCAGGGGTTGGGCCATATAAAAGACAATCAAATTATTATAATATAATGCTTCTTATTTAATACTAAAAGTTGAAGCTTAAAAAATAGGCAAATATGTCAAATAACTTGAAATATACCCATTTACACATAAATAACCCATCTTATCGGTATTATCTAGAATTATTATTAATCTTTTATTCTAATATGACATCCGTTAATTTGTCGTGGATGGCCATTTATAACATGGGCATGTCATGCATCATGAATTTGTGATAAATATAAAAGATAAACAAGTAAATGATATAAATATCATGTTCAATATATCCACGCATAATGTATTGCTTTCGGACTCGTCTTACATTATGAACGTGGGAACATAATATAAAAACTCATCATGGACGAAATCAGATCATCCACATGGACTATAACGTGGCATTTCTTTTAAGGTCAAATACATCGAAATAACCTAAAATATAGCCATTTATACGGAAATGTCCTATATTATCAATATTTAATTAAAGTATGACAAACTGTCAAGGTTTGGGGCTCCATATAAAAACAAACTGATAATGGGAAGAGTAGTCTAAGATCTTTATATATTAAAGGCAAAACTTATATTTCCCCGACGTGGATTTCTGCTTCAACACGTTCCCTCACGCATAGGCGAAATTAAGGTATACAACATGGTGGAGCTGGAATATCGTGGGTCATTGAGTTGTCACATATAAAGAGTATGCTCTGATACCATGTTAAAGTATGTGGTTCATCTCAAAATCAATTGGTAATGAAAGAAATAGTCAAAGATCTTCAAATATTAAAGACAAAGCTTATATTTTTCTATATGTGAATACTGCTTCAAGACATGGCTTGGCTTATAATTCCCAATGAAATGAATAGTCCAAGATCGTTATATATTGAAGACACAATTAGCTTTGGCCCCACTGATGCTTCTACCGTCATTGCAAGTCTAGTAACTGAGAGTCGCTGAAATGATTATTAAATTTGAAATGTTATACCCCATAAAATTAAATGTCATACAAAAATATTGTGGTTGGATGCTCGTGATGTGTTTTTGCATCATAAAACTTGCCATGCGATATGATTTACAGCTTATATTTATATAAATTTGGTAAATACTTATGAAATAACTTAAAATATGTGTTGTGACCTGACTATAATGATCCAGGATGTGCATAAATATATGACGTCTAGAATCCGTAAATTTTAACTTGTCCATATATACTTATTAGAATAAATAAGTTATGTCTGTTTTAGTAGATGAAGGTCAAACCACGTGGAAATATGCTTTTTCTATGTTTATGTTAATTTTCTAACCACCATACTTGGTTCTTCATCCCAAATTTCAGATCCATTATTGTCTATTATTTAAACATTAGTCGATCTCTAGCGTTTATGAACATTTAATCTTCAGTATTTTTTTGTCAATATTTTTTTGCAAATTTTGCCCTAACATGAATTTTGGTATGCAAACATGAACCAGTTTTTCCAAAATGCTCTTCTTCTAAGACATTGAAAAATACTTTCTTTAGGAAAACCAAAACTTGTAACCCTTCTTTCTAATGAGGTTGTGCATGTGCATGTTATTTCTATATCATATCAATGTCCTATTATTGCTTCTTAAGTATGATTGTTGTTATACACTCAATATCATAGATTATCTTGATCGTAGCCATTCTAAACTCTCATGTCCGTAGAGAGTTCACTATTCTATTTATATATTCGTTTAAAAAGGACTGCAAGCAATATTGAGTGCTAATTAAGCTAATTTAAGGAACAATATAATCATGTATTTAGTATGTTATAAATCCATAGTGACTATGATGACTAGATCAACACATAAGAATCATTGATTGATATAATACTGAACTTGTCATGGCCTATTTAAGGTTGCATATGTTAAATAGCAATTGAACCATGCTATAACTCAATAATTTCCATGCCAACATATATCACCTATATTATCTCATTATGAGATAATTATATGCATCACTTGCATTGAGTGTGTGAAAGAAAACTCATGAGTCCATATTATTCATCTTGAATCGATTATCGTCGTATAATGATGGATTAGGACATTAGCTCATCTATGCTTTAATATATCATCTGGGTTTGGCATGTTTTGACGATCCATATATCATGGTATTGACATGGACCTCGTTCTATTTTTAGCAAAGAAGCTAGTTAGATCAAAATTATCAAAATACGCTGTTGCTCACAACCTATGATGACATTTATGTCATTTGCATCTTACTTTTATCAGCTATCTCTACTGCTTAAAGCATATTCATTAGCATGATTAGGAGCGACATTCTCCTATGTTGAACAGAATGAGATGTAGCGAATAACATAAGAATGGTGCTATATTTTCTTCATCGGGTCTTTGTACAAGAATGATCATAAGTGTTAGATTATACGACTTATGATGCTACGACTGCACTCATAAATAGTTATACTGAGGCTATAACATTTGTATGTTATGGTTGAGAAGTTGAAAAAGCATCAAATTTCCAGGTCTCCAACTTGTGGACCCCTCATTATAAAACTGGTTCACCCACTTTTAGATTGTCCTTAAAATGATGTTTTAACCAATAATTCCTAATATCGAAAAATATCTTCTCACAAAAAATTCTCATTTGGAGACTTGTATCTAACATCCAAATATACCTTCTCATAAAAAATTGGTCGCATTTGGATACTTGGAAGGTTGTGACCTCTCAAATAAAATCTTTATGGACGTCCAGCTATTGCAATAGTCATTTCGTTCTTTTACGAACAGTTCCATCCACAAGGCCACTAGTTTTAGATCCTAACACCCTTCTATACATGTTAACAAAATATTATGGTGTTTGGGGATCTTAAAGGTAGTGAACTTATCAAGAAACCATCAATTAGAGGTCTAACAACACTAACAACCTATAACCGGTTCAACCATTTCATTTATGTACAGTGCTGATGGTGTATGTTGGTAGTTTTGTTGGATTCTTGAGGCTGGATACCATGGTTAGTATCATATGTCAACATGTTATGTTCACATATATATATATATCATTATTCAAATTCTTATTTACGGTTGTAAAAATATGTACCTTATTAATCGGACCGAGTTAACAATTAATAATATTCATCACCCACATGTTTATGTGCTAAAATGTGTCATTATAACGCACTACAATGGGTTATAAATGATGAATATGACATGCTCTTTCAACTATAGTCCGCTTAAGGATACCTTGGCAAATTGTACACTTTGATAAGGTATTCTTTCTGTCGTTGGGAAAGATATGGATGATCATGAGCAAACAACTTTGAATTATCGTACTTTATCCCCACTATGCCTCATCAAGTTTCTTGAAGTGAATATAACATGCATATGTATACATATCTATAAGGATCAATGTCCGGTCATGAGGAGATTCATCACCTAAATGGTGATGTGCTGACATGATAAATTATGGGAGATGGTATCACATGTCGTCGATCTCATATATTGTTGGGATGCCACTTGGTTTTAAAAATAATCTCGCTAATAATGTATATGAGTTTGACACATTTAACTTGATTATTTGACCAAATGAACTCATTCGTCTCATATGATTCTAGATGATGTTAATCGTCAGGGTACGCCCTAATGTAATGTGAATACATCTATAGCAATTTACAAATAAAATCTTTCATGATAATGTGGAATATACGAATTGCACTTCAATGAAAATCTGCAACGTTGTGGCATTGGCCTATACAAAAAAATATGTGAATATGGTGAGGTGATATTGACACCCTAAAAATCTACCATTTTTGCCTTTGTCAATGCATAGTGAGAAAACAAGGTAATACTCACCTTATGGCGCAACATTTTCCATAAACGCTCTAGAATCTACTATGATGTCACATACTTGGTTGTTCTATCGTAATGGATGTCATTGCGTTCACTGTCTTATCAGTTAGATAGTTAAACTGACATGCAACTTATAGGTTAATATTATCTTAGTATAGAACTAAGTTAAGTGACAAATGATTAGGGTTGCACAACGGATCCGATCCGATCCGATCCGGTCCATTTGACTAGATATCCGCACTTATGGATGAGGGAAATGTCCATTTGTTATTCAATCCGTTCTGAGCAGATCGGATTACGGATTGATCCTCCCGAATATGGGTAAATCTGTGGATATCCATGATCCATGAAATTTTAGTGAAAACTGTTTTGCAAAATTAATAAACAAAAAAAAACAAAAAAAATGATAACAAATTAGCAACGAACAACATAGGTTCGAATATTCGAAACACAGATCAGAAGTGAACTAGGTTTAGGGCAAATTAGTCTTATATATATATATATATTATTTATAAAAATAATTTAAAAGAACAGTGGATATCTGTTGATATCCGCGGATTTATCCGATCTGATTCGCACGGATACAAAAAAAATTATATCCATTATTGGATCGATCTAATCAGTAAATGTGGATAAAAGGATTGGATAAATGGATACAGATCATATGAGCAGACCTACACGAGATCCTGTACTAGATTAGATCTAAATCAAGTAACCTAACCACAAGAACATTGATAAGTAATTGTTGAGATGCACACTAACTACTTTTTTATGTGTAAAACTAAGGATAAGTAGTGATGACCTCATATGGAACTAAGAGATTCCACTAATATAATGTTAAGAATGAAAGGATCTTGATAATTCTTAATGATCACTAGTAGAATAAACATCAAAGACTTCGGTACGTCTCACTTCGGTAATGTATATTAGCAAAGTAAAAACAAACAACAACTTCGCTTTTCAATTTACTGAAGTAAAAAAACCACATGACTTCACTAAATGGTGCAAACAAAAAAACGAATTTAATTAGAAATTTTAAGTTACAAAGACTTCGCTAATTTGATAATTCAAGTAAAAGTGTGAAAGTTTATTTTTACCAAAAATTTTTACAATAGTGAAGTGTATATCTTGAATAGAATTAATATTTTGAGGTTCAATTTTTTCATTTGAGGCGAAAAACACTTGGCAAATATTGATTTCCGCCATTTCCTCCCTCAATTTTTTTACTCCAATTTTCATGATAAAAATTATTAAAATAAGTAATTTTATCAAAAACATTACTAAAATAACAACAAAGACCTTTTTTTCTCTTTTCTCTTTTTTCCTTTTTAATAACAACAAAGACTTGAATAGTTTTTGGTTAAAAAAATTTAGAGTTCAAGCATTGGCCGCCCAACATTAATCGGTCAAAACCCTTCTCACTATCAATAATTATGTCTCTCCTTCTCTCTCAAACTCGCACACACAAACAAAAGTCATCACACACATACACCCACAAACACACACACACACACACACACACATACCACCGCAACCACCATAAAAGAAAAAAGAAAGATGGCGGATGTGTGCGAACGGAGGATAAGGGTTCAATTGTTGGCAGTGGCGAGTTTCGATTCAGGACCTCGGTTTTACAGTGGCTCAAACCTGAGTGGGTGCTAGGGCTCTAATCAAATTCGGGCCGAATTTGGGGTTACTTGACTCTTATTTTGGTTGGGCTGAGTTCGGGTCTCAGGAACTGGGATGTATTTTTTGGCAATGGTTCCAGGCTTCAGGGTCGTTTCACTGCTTACGTAATTTAAGGTTTGACGATTTGAATCCAGTTGAGGTCGGTTTTTCTTAAATTATTGAGCTCAATTGAGGATTTGATTTTGATGATTTGAATGGGGTTGATTTCATGTTGATTTTTGCAGGTTCAAGCAGGATTTACACAAACGCACAATGATTGAGTATATGTATTTTTATATAGATACACAGTTATATATATTTATGTGTTTGTATATTGTGTCTATCTGGATGTAGATGTTCATATGATAAAAAGGCAAAGGCCATATTTACTGTGTAATTCAGGTGCGATTTTCAGATTAAACATCATGTGACTCAGCTTAGTTCTTCGCTTAAAGCAAATTCTTGGCTCTTTTTGTACTTTTCATCCTATTTTCACTACTTTGGATGGCTTTGTGCGAAATAGTTGCTCACCTATTTGTGAAAATGCACCAGTATCAAATGGCTAGCTTATAATGGCTTATGTTTGGTTATGACATTTGGGTGTTGATCTTGGGGCATATAGCTAATGAATAATAGAAAAGGGTTGGAATATTACGGACCAGTCGTGTCTTTAAATATGTGGTCCATTAGTGGATTGTTTTCTTAAAAGTACCAAACCAATTGAAGATTGTCGTCATTATTTTCTTAAAATGTAGATATTGCTGTGGGAGTATGTTTCTTACTGCCTTTCTCAGCTATCATTTATTGAAAAGAGTATGAGTAGGCTTGTGGAGTTATTTAAGGCATGTAAACATCTCCTGGCCGAGGATATTGTTAAGGACAATTTTTTGAAATATAATTAACAAGGTAATGGCTTTGGTGATGTTTCCACTTTCATCTTTAACTAACAGATTTACTTATCCTATCAAATTGTAGGAACATCGTTGATGTTATATTGATATATGTGAAGTTGTGTTGATGCATATCAAATTGGCAGGAGGCACTTTATCTTTAATTTATCAAGTTACTGTTGATATATGTTCATTTCATCCCTTTCTTTACATCTGGTGTTATATAAAGAAAGTTTCTCAGCTGCATATCTGAACCAGGGCATTTTCATTTTAGATCTTGCAGCATCACTTCCATACAAAATCATTTGATTTAACCATATTCAGATACAATAGTTTATGTTATGAGATATTTTTGGTAATAAGTAATAACCAATGCCACTTAAGTATTTCTTTATACAAGCTTGATCTTATTGCCCTTACATATTTATATCTTGTCCACTTGTCTGGCCTCGCGGTTAAAAGACCTTTCAGTCGTTAGGATATGTAGGCTTTTGGCATTCCTGATTTTACGTCAGTAAATACCCCCCGCCCCCCCATACCAAAAACTTCCATGCATTTTCCCCTTGGCTTATCTTGGATTGATATGCAGGAGAAACATTCAGAGGAGTCCTAAAATTTAGCTTGCATTCTCACTCTTCCTCCATATCAAAGAAAAGGCTACGGAAAATTCCTGATCGCTTTTTGTAAGTTTTTCATTACCATCATTCATTCAGCCATTATGTTCATGGTTTTAGTTGGAATAAATATATTTAAGACTCTATTTTTATGTATTCAGTACAACTGCTCAACTTTTGTTTTTTCCTCGCGTGGAAAGATTGCTTGTAATTATGGAAGTTCCATTCATAAATGATCATTTATACACCAGTTACTGTTTATTTTTTCCTTGCGTGGATCCTATTTCAATGGGAACTTGACGAGTCGATCCGCTTACATGTCTTGCTTTTATACTATATCGAGAGCTACTCGACGTATTGCTTGACATAAAACAGATAGTGGATTTTTTGTTTTTTTGAATTTTTTCATGGCTCGATAGATAATTTGATAAGCCAATGATTTTTTTCTGTGTTCCAGAATACGATTAACCAACATGTTAACTAATCGATCATGATAAATTGGATCGGTTTTTGCTGTTTTTTTCTTCTGCAGCACCTCGACGTGACATGAGCGTGAAAGGGGTGGACTTTTGTATGCTTGTTTCTATTGTGATTGTGAATACTGTAACTTTATCCATTGTAGTCATGTGACTCTATATCTCGTTGGCATGCGATCAAAAAGTGACATATTTGTTATGATGTATACAGTCACAAAATTTATAATGTGGTATCTTAATATTTTACTTGCACAAGAGGAACTCGACGCTCGCTCTCTCTCTCTACGTCTCTTGGTTTGTCCTGTGTTATTTAGTTTAGAAAGTAACTCTTTTCTATTTGTGCATTGTTGTTGACAAGCTTGTTGATAGGTGCACATGCTTGATAGGCACAGCAACGGCATCTTAGTGATGGGAAGGACACACTTGAGCGCCACCATTCTGCATTCTATTTTTCGTGAGAAAACATCTGGAGCATCAAACGATGTGTGTAATTTTATATTCTCCTCGCAATGAGATTAGTTTAGGATGTGTGTTAGCTTTAAACAGACGAGAAGGTGATCTGACGGATTCTGGGATGCAGAAATGCAAGCCATAATCAATCAACGTGCTGCCGAAATTTTGTATTGTGTCGATCATAATATTTCTATGGTTCATCACACTTTGTAGAAGTTATTCTTGACTGTTTGATAACGTTGTAGTATGTGTGTTACGACACATTATGCTAATATGTTTTGAATTAGTTGGAACGCATATTGTTTTTTTTAAGATGGGATGATATGAAATTGTTGGTTCTTATATTATTGAGCTCTTGTGGTTGATGGTTAGTTATAGTTGGATGTAGATTTTGGCAATGAATTTTAAATTGAAAATATTAATATATATTACTGCAGAAAATACTAATATATATTATACAATAACTGAAGTAAAAAGTTCTTTATTTACTACGCCAATTATAAAATAACTGAAGTTAAAGGCATTATTTTACTTCACTTACCCCCACATTTGGATCATAATTAGGAAAAAAACCGAGATAGACTTCGGTTATTAGGATATTAGACTTCGCATAAAAAGCGAAGTCTAAAGTATACCTTTTACTACACGAACATAGACTTCGGTAATTATAACGTTTTTACTTCAGATATTATCCGAAGTTTTTGACGTTTATTCTTATAGTGGATGTATTTTCATCAATTGTTTAAAAGGCAACACACGGATAGTTCCCTAAGGGACAAGAGATTAATGCCTTTATGATTCCCATGACTAGTCAAAGTCATGGCTAAGACTTGTCTTGTCTAAAGGATTAAAAATACTCTTAAGAGAAGTTCTCTCTACCAAAGTACAGTTCATGTACTCATGTTTGACTCGTTAAGTCATTCATGATCATTCAGTAAATTTATAGTGATATTAGTTAGGATGCACTCATGCAATATTGATGCATTGGCAGTGGGCTTGTTCTATCTCTATACAAAGACACTTGAAAACTCATACTCAAATCTGCCAAAAATTTGTAGATTAATTTCCATGAGTCCTGTATGGCATCTTATTTATTGGGAAATGGTGAAATTCATACCAGTAGAAAAGACTTTGTGTCTATTTCTAACGAAATCACCATTTGATCAAATCCATCATACTAATTGAGATATGACTATTTAACAAAGTATGATGGATTTGTCTGGTAATTTTGATCGGTAAATTTGATGAAGCTTTGTGATATGGTGAGATCTAAAACTTATGTTACCATATATGATTGAGAAAACTATGAGTGTTAGTTTTTATAACATCTTACGGTTTGTTGATACCTATTTTATCATAAAAATTATGACTGATTTAGTAGGTCAAGACTTTGGAAAATCGGATCTTTGTCCAAGTCTTTGGCGATTCTAATTAATGCACTTTGAATGTGTCCTGCTCTTTTTGACTAAGATATGTTTTGTGAGACCCCGTATTTTTACTTCTATATGATTTCAAATTATTGAAACATCGTATAAATTATGTTTTCTTGGACTTGAAAGTTTTGTCGTTTCGTATTATTTGGCTTTTTGTTTAATTTATTTGAAACTTGATTTTTGACTCGTATTTGTCATACGATGTCATTTCGATAATTGTGCACACTGTTGGGTACTAGTATCAGTGCCATTGAATTTTGGTCCATTGATATTGTTTTGGTGAACCGGAATCACGTGATCATTGTCGAGTATTTGGTCTATCTGATAGAATAGGGTTATATTTTAGTCAAACGCATATCTTGTAAATTTACTATTTAGACTTTAGGATTATTTTGTCAGATTCTTATTTAGAGCATGGGGTACCCATGCGTTATAGCATGGCGCCGAACCACCAGCCCAGCTTTTGCCTTGGCGCACCACACCGTGGCTCGTGCCGTAGGCTGCTGCGCCATAGCCACCAGCCAGCGCGGTGGGTTTTTCTTCCTTTTTTTTTTTTTTTTTTTTTTTTTTTTTTTTGTTTTCCTCCTACTAGCCGTTAGAACCCAATATGCCAACAATGGTACCGTTTGGCAACGGCTATATAGCCGTTATTTTGAAAAAAAAAAAAATTTTTAACCCCCAAAAACTTATAAATACTACCCCAAATCAATCCTAAACTCTATAAAAACCTTACTAAGTCCCATATTACACACACCTCTTTCAAAAATGAATCCAAACAATGATCCCAACAATCCTATGTACGACCCTCATTACGATGTTTTTTTTAATGATGATCGAGAATGATATATTCAAAGTTATGCGGCGTACGAACAATTTTTAGCTTTGCATAATCAAGAAGCGGAGGGGTCCGGTTCAAATGAAAAGAGAACAAGGGCATACATACCACGCGAACGGGAAGATGCGGAACAACGTTTAATCGAAGACTATTTTGGCGACGATGAGAACGATCCTAAATATCCCGAAGATAATTTTAGGCGAAGGTATCGTATGAGTTCCAGACTTTTTAATAGAATTCTCAATGACATTTTAAGCTATGATGTTCAACCTCTTCCCGAGTACTTTCATTTTTTTAGACCAAGTTTTGATGCATGCGGTCGTTCTAGTATTGGTCCTATTTTGAAGGTAACATCCGCCATCCGCCAATTGGCGTACGGCACTGCACCTGATTCATTAGATGAGTATTTGCAAATTGGTGAACGTTGTTCCCGACAATGTTTAGATGCATTTTGTAAATGCATACATGTTTTATACAACGAAAAATATTTAAGGCAGCCCAATGCAGAAGACGTTGAAAAAATATATGCATTGCATGAAGAAAAACATAAACTCCCGGGAATGCTCGGGAGTATTGATTGTATGCATTGGGATTGGAAAAATTGTCCAAAGGCCTTGGCAGCTCAATTCAAAAGACGTGATCATAAATACCCAACTATTATGTTGGAAGCGGTTGCGGATCAAAGATTATGGATTTGGCATGCATATTTTGGGGTTCCAGGGGCTAATAACGATCTTAATGTGTTATACGGTTCACCCTTATTTGATGCTGAACTTGCCATGACTCCGTCATGTCCATTTGAAGTTAACGGACATACGTATAACAAAGGTTATTATTTAGCCGACGGCATTTATCCGACATGGTCCGTGTTTGTGAAAACGTTTAGTGTTGCAAGGACTGAGAGGAATTTAAACTTCAAAAGAGTTCAAGAAAGTGCCAGAAAAGATATTGAACGAGCTTTCGGAGTGTTACAAGGTCGTTGGGGAATTATACGACAACCAGCACGTGCTTTTCAAATCAACACCTTGAAGCTAATCATGTATACTTGTATAATGTTGCATAACATGATATTGGAAGACGAAGGATTCGAGGTGAATTTAAGAGAGACATTCGTTGATCCAACTCCGAACATGCCAGAGACCTGGATCGATAGATGTGACTTGCATTTGAGGAAAAATAAAGAACTCCGAGATAGGCAAGTGCACGATCAGCTTCGACAAGACCTTGTGGATTATTTATGGAACTTGCATAACTAGGTTTATATTTTGATGTAATTTTTTTAAATGTAATGTGTGTTTTTTAATGTAATGTGTGTTTTATTTTTAATAAATGAAGTTTATTTTAGTTAATATTGTGTATTTTTAATTTTAGAAAAGATAAAAAAAAAAAAAAATCCGATGGCACAGAATTTAAGTGTGACGGATCTTCGAAATGTGGTCCATAGGATTTACAGTGCATATAAATTTTCTGACGCCACCACTTTTTACCAACTAATGTGGCTCAACTGATCACCAGTCTGCTCTTAGACTTCAGGATTATTTACACATGTAGGTTCCTAGATTGTAGCCTACGATTATGCTAAAACTATGTATAAATATTGGTTGATGTAATGAGAATAGGACAGATGAGAATAAATTCTAACATGGTATCGGAGAAAACTATGTACTAGGGTTCTCTTCCTCTGATCTTCCGCTGCTTTAGTAAATTTTTTTTCCCTCTGTTTCCACCCATGTTCTCGACAATGGCAGAAACCAAATTCCACCCTGCATTGGTTGTCTCCAACATTATGAATCACATTCCCATCATTCTTGAGATGGAAACGGATCATTATTCGGCTTGGGCTGAATTATTCAAACTCCATGCACGATCTCATCGTGTTCTATCCCACATCCTTCCAACCGGAAAATAGAAGACGCCTTCCACCGAGGAAAAGAAGGAGCAGTGGTCCACCTTGGATGCCACGGTGCTTCAATGGATTTATGCAACTATTTCCACTGATTTATTGCATACCATTATCGAGGAAGATAGCACGGCCAAGGAGGCTTGGAATCGACTCCGCAATTTATTTCAAGATAATAAAAATTCCTATGCGGTGGCTCTCGAACATGATTTCTCTCATGTCCAGATGCGGGATTCCCCCAACGCTTCAGCGTATTGTCAACGCCTCAAAAACTTGGCGGATCAACTGAAGAGTGCAGGGGCTCCGGTGACGAACAATCGCCTCGTTCTCCAACTAGTTGCTGGTCTCACCGAGGCATACAAGACCGTGGGCACCAATATCCGTCAAAGTAAGCCTCTACCACCGTTCTCCGAGGCTCGCTCAAGTCTGTGCCTTGAGGAAAAGGCGTTGGCGGATATGATTTATGATTCACCGGAGGCTATGGTGGCGACCTACCATCATGATTCTAGTGACTCGGCCCCCATTACCAATACGGGTCACTCTCCACTGAATCGGTGCAGAAATAACCCCAAAAATCGCGGGTCTGGCAGAGGAAAAACGTACGGCGGTGGCAGTGGGTCTGGTGGCAGCGGTGGAAATCTCCATGGCGGCGGTCGTGGCGGTCGAGGCCCCAGCGACACGAACCAGACACCTATGATGCAGCAGTGGCAAACACAGCAGACTCCTTGGCCGCGGGGATGGATGACGCACTGGAGTCCTCCACCATACCCTTACCCATCAAACCAGTGGGCTAAAAAACAAGGCCCAATGAGGATGGCAGTCCATCCACAGATTTTGGGCTCAAGGCCACAACAGGCTTATGCATCAGCAGGCCCAACATCTCCGTATGCGCTTACTGATATTGAGTCCGCCTTGCACACAATAACGCTAAGCCAACCTGACCCAAATTTGTATATGGATACCGGCTCAACATCCCACATGACATCCACAAATGGTAATCTCTCGTCTTATTTTAATTTGAGCGACCTAATAGTGGTATTATCGTTGGCAATGGTCATTCAATTCCAATTAGTGGTTGTGGTCATACTAGTTTGTCCCCCCCACCCCCACCCCCCCAAACCCTCCTTTATCCTTAAAAAATGTCCTCTATGCCCCTAAACTCATTAAGAATTTAATATCAGTTCGTAAGTTTACTACTGATAACTCTGTGAGTGTTGACTTTGATCCTTATGGGTTTTCTGTGAAGGATTACCGGACGGGAACGGCTCTCTTGAGATGTGATACTCGGGATGATCTTTATCCGTTATCCACCCTATAAAATACCACCTATTCACCATCAACCTTTGCTGCTTTGTCCAAGACACTTTGGCATGATCGTTTAGGTCACCCGGGGGCATCTACTTTGGATTTTCTTATACAAAATAAAAACATTGAATGTATTAGTTCTAGTTCATCTAGTGTTTGTCCTTCTTTCATTTTTGGTAAACATATTAAGTTGCCTTTTGCTAGTTCTCATTTTGAAACTTTGTTGCCATTTGACATTATTCACACCGATTTATGGACTTCTCCCATTTTAAGTTATATGGGACATCGTTATTACGTTCTTTTTTTGGATGATTTTTCCAAGTATTTGTGGACTTTTCCTTTGGCTAAAAAATCAGATGTTTACTCTAAATTCTTAGATTTTAAGGCCCACGTTCATACTCAATTTGAACGTCATATAAAGAATGTCCAGAGTGATAATGGGAGGGAATATGATAATGGGGATTTCAGGAAATTGTGCGAGTCCAGTGGGATATTTTTTCGTTTTTTGTGTCCTTATACTTCTTCTTAAAACGGGAAATCCGAAAGAAAAATTCGTTCCATAAATAATGTCATTCGAACTCTTCTTACTCATGCTTCCATTCCTCCATCTTTTTGGCATCATGCCTTACAAATGGTGACGTATCTTCTTAATATCTTACCAAGCAAGTTATTGGATCAAAAATCACCTCTAGAAGCCCTTTACCACCGGAAACCTTCTTATACTCACCTCCGGGTCTTTGAGTGTTTATGTTATCCCCTCTTTCCGTCTACTACTATTCACAAGTTGCAACCACGATCAACTCTTTGTCTTTTTTTGGGGTATCCACTAAACCATCGTGGCTACAAATGTTTTGATTTATCGTCTAATAAAATCATTATTTGTCGTCACCTTTTATTTGATGAAATGAAATTTCCGTCTCTAAAATCCATACTCCAACTACCACCACTTATGAATTTCTTGATGATGGCTTTTCTCCTTACTTGATCCATCATCTCACAACAAGCCAAACACCACTGTCGTGTCCTCAACCAAATCTGGATCAACCGCTCACACCTCTCTATTTACCACAAGCCCAAACATCACTACCCTCCTCTCCCCTGGCCCAATCTACTGATCAGGCCCAGCAACCCGTTCCTTCTCCACAAACAGATCCCAATCCACAAATAGCACCAATTCCTACTGTCCAGTTGCCTCATACCCTACAACGAATGGTCACACATAGTCAGCATGGAATTTTTAAGCCCAAACATCCATTTAATTTACATACCACGATTACGAAATCCCCATACCCCGTAAACCATTGGATGCTCTACGTGACCCAAATTGGAAATTGGACATGGATGATGAATATGATGCTCTTATTACAAATAAGATGTGGGATCTGGTACCTCGTCCACCTAAGGTGAATGTTATTCGTTCTATGTGGGTTTTCACTCATAAAGAAAAATCTAATGGTGATTTTGAGAGGCATAAAGCACATCTTGTAGGTGATGGAAAAACACAGCGGGTTGGCATTGATTGTGGTGAGACGTTCAGTCCAGTTGTGAAACCGACAACTATTCGCCCTGTCTTAAGTCTATCTCTATCCAAGAATTGGTCCATTCACTAATTGGATGTCAAAAATGTATTTCTTCACGGCGAGCTCAAGGAGACTGTGTATATGCATCAGCCAATGGGTTATCGATACCCATCTCATCCTGATTACGTATGCTTGTTGCGAAAATCTCTATACGGGCTTAAACAAGCACCACGAGCTTGGTATAAATGATTTGCTGATTTTGTTTCATCAATCGGTTTTTCAAATAGCATGTCTGACCACTCCTTGTTCATTTATCGCAAGGGGCACGACATGGCTTACATTTTACTTTATGTGGATGATATTATTCTTGCTGCATCTTCAGACACACTCCGCCGATCCATTATGGCTCTTCTTGGTTCGGAATTTGCTATGAAGGACTTAGGTCCTTTGAATTATTTTCTTGGCATTTCTGTTACTCGCCACAAGAGTGGGATGTTTCTTTCACAAAGTAAGTATGCTGAGGATATTATTGACCGTGCAGGGATGTCATCGTGTAAGCCTTCCTCCACTCCGGTTGACACAAAACCAAAGGTCAGTGCATGATTTGTATAAGGATCCAACTCTTTTTTCGGAGTCTGGCGGGTGCTCTACAATATCTTATCTTCACCCGTCCGGATAACTCTTATGCGGTACAACAAATTTGTCTTCATATGCACGCTCCTCAAACTGCGCACATGCTTGCTCTTAAGCGAATTATTCGGTATATTAAGGGAACTCTTGATCATGGTTTGCATCTCTACCCATCTTCTGTTACAGATTTGATTTCCTATACTGACGCTGATTGGTGGGGATGTCCCGACACGCGACGTTCCACTTCGGGTTATTGCGTATTTTTAGGGGATAACTTGATCTCCTGGTCCTCCAAGCGCCAACCAACTCTATCCCGCTCAAGTGCGGAGGCTGAATATAGGGGGTTGCTAATGTGGTTTCTGAATCTTGTTGGATTCGCAACCTCCTCTTGGAACTACAATGTCTCGTTCTTAAAGCCACTTTGGTCTATTGTGATAATGTGAGTGCAGTTTATCTTTCAGGAAATCCGATTCAACATCAACGCACCAAGCACATTGAAATGGACATTCTTTTCGTTCGTGAAAAGGTGGCGCGAGGACATGTTCGTGTCCTTTATGTTCCATCTCGATATCAGATCGCCGACATTTTTACCAAAGGGCTGCCGCAGGTTCTATTTGATAATTTTAGGGACAGTCTAAGCATACGTGAACCTCCCATTTTGAATGCGGGGATGATAAAATAGGGTTATATTTTAGTCAAACACATATCTTGTAAATCTCCTATTTAGACTTTAGGATTATTTTGTCAGATTTTTATTTAGACTTCAGGATTATTTGCACGTGTAGGTTCCTAGATTGTAGCCTACGATTATGCTAAAACTATGTATAAATATTGGTTGATGTAATGAGAATAGGAGGAGAATAAATTCTAACACTATCATCTCAATTTCATATCGCGAGGATTTATCGTTTCAAGGGATCATTTGAAGGAGGCAAAAGGTGCTTCCCAGTCAGCAGTACACAGCGCAACAGTCGGTGCTAGGTGCGCTGTGTGTTGACTACCTTGCGAGACATGGCAGATCACAAGGTGCAAGCACCGCCAGGTCCAGCGCCGTATTAATCAGGCTGCCCTATAAATAGGGCAGTTTCAGCATTTTCCAGCCATTTCTTCCCCAACCCCTCGACCCCCTCTATAAACAAGGTGTTTTGGAGTTGATTTGGAGTTGTTAATTCCATAATCATCGGAGAATGAGATATCAAGTCCATAAAGATCGAAGCTAGCCAAATTCGTCGGATTTGAGGTATAATCACTGTGAAACCTAAACTTAAATTCGTTCTATCCTTGGTGATCTCTTGTTTAGAACTTGAAGTTAGGTAGTTACGGATTGTTATAGGGTGATTCGGATTAGAAACTTAATATTTTCAATTTGAAACATTTAAATCAAACACCACTCGCAAGGTATTCGATTAAAGGTTGTAATGAGTTATAATCGATATATTTGATGTTTTGCTGATTTGAATTGCCCACCTTCTTGGCAAATTTGAATCTTAATTGTTTCTCGATTGGCGGAATCGTGGTTCGCAATTGAATTTAGCTCTTATCATAGGATTCATGTTTGATAATTTGTATTGTAGTTTTGGGAATCGAAGTCACTGTTGGTTGATTCAGTGGGATATATCAGTCAGCTACCTTTGCAATATCATCGGCAAGGAATGTTTTAAAATCATACCCTCTATATATTACATCATATAAGTTGTATGTCCTGTGTGTGCATTATATAATCACTTGGTGAAAGGCATCAAGGTGTTACGTGGAATGGTAAGTTGTATGTTACGTTTAGTTGTTTGTGATAATACTATGTATGTGTATATGTTTAAGTAATTGGAATGATATTTGTGAATCTTGGAATGTGCATGAATGTGTGATAGATCATCATCATCATCAACAACACCTTAATCCCAACTATGTTGGGGTCGGTGGCATGAAGATTATAGTGTCATTTAATTGTCTAAAATTAGTTAACACCATAACTCATGCAAATAACAAAGTGGCAAAGTTTTACGCCGGATGCCCTTCCTGTCGCAACCTTCATATGAAGGAGAAATAGAACGAAATTCCAAAACCGTCAACATCATAGGTTTTTCCATTTATATGGAAAATATCATGAGACGGCGATGAGTTTGAGATAATTGCTATTGTCATGTCACAATACGTGATTGATATTGTAAAACCAACACATACATCATGGAACATGACTCAGAATGTGTGATAGATATTGTAGATAAATGAATGGTTACAAAGTCATGCATATATTGTGTGTATGTGTGTGTGTGTATCATGTGATGTCTATTAAACAGGAGTACGTTACCGACTCTGCGGTGGTATCTGGTACCATCTCAATGCTCAATTCCAGGTATGGTAGTGTTTTCATGTGATCTATGATTGTATGAGTTATGCAGGCTTACGTTGGTATAATTGTAGAATTTGGTAATCTTGTGATTATTGCATTTGTTCTTGCGTTTATGTGATCAAGTGAACTTTGTGATGTACGATCATATGGTGAGTACTCTTGACTGGATCTTTGAGTAGTAGTGTGTTTTCCCTAGTCGGGCACCTTGCATATTTGTGATTTACACGTGATTTTGGTTTGTTGTGGGATTGCTGGAATCTTGATTATATGCATGAATTGACTTTGATTAAATTGTGATAATACACCAATTTCACTCGTGCGTATCTGATGAGACATACGAGGGTCCATGTCAGTGGAACGTGGGAACCGGAGCTTGGTTCCGCTACTAACTCACTCGTGCAGGTTTGAGGAGACATACGAGGGTCCATGTCATTGGAACATGAGAACCAGAGCATAGTTTAGTTGCCGTGTCAACTCGTGCGGGCCTAACGAGGCTACGAGGACTCATGAAAATTGATCATGGTCAGAATAATGTTGATATAGAGTGATCTGACCTATGAAAGCCAAGGCTTTCTGATGGTAAACTATTTGGGTCACGGACCTTTATATCGATTTGATGTGGAAAGCATGAACGTTTAAGTTCAATGAGCTCGATTGGCTAAAAATGATAAAGCCGTGTTTGTAGGGTCTCAGACCCTAATTAAACAGCCTTGAAATAGATTTCTGGAAATTGGAGCGGAAAAGTTTGAAAGTCCTGATTAATGAAATTCCGAAGATTTCAACTTGCTTTCAAAGAATGCAAAGGTGTCTCTTTTGGGAAAAAATGGTGGAGCCTTTTTTTTGTTTTTTTCTTAAAACTGTTTTGAAAAATATCCAGAAACCTTAGAATCCTTTTGAAAGAATATTTCAAATGATCAACTTGTGTCTTGAATGAAGGCTTATTGGTAATATTTAGTCTTGTACAGTGTAATATGTTATTGTATTATTTAGTAGTAATGGTGTAAAGTATATTTTGTATATTTGTATTATTTGCACTGGCTATTACCTATCTTTTCGGGGTGGATACATTTTGTATTTCCAGGTACGTCGAGACTAATCACAGGATCGATGTAGAGATGGAGATACTAATCATTCAAGGGTCACAGAGTTTTCCCCAGCTACTAAGGAGTACTTTCTATGATGGTGTTCGAAGAGCCCGTGTCTGGGCCATGTTAATATATTGTATATTTCATTGATCTTATAGTTATTGTCATGTTATGTATTCGACCTTGCCAATCAAGGTATGATTGTTAGGTTGGATGTTCGACCTTCTCGATCGATGTTGTTTTGTATTATACATATTTTCATCATGTAGTCCCTCGTTTAAAGAAGGATCTATGTAGGTTGTTTTGTAATCAGTTGGTAAATACTTACGGAAGCATTTACAGCACTGTAATATGCTTAGAACATCTTGGGGTGTTATATGTTTTCCATATCTTGGTTTTACTTGATGAGATTTTTAACGAGGCAGTCTATGAGAGCATACATATCAATACAATGATGAAGTGTAATTCTATTATACTTGGACCAAGAGGTACTTTCTCACTTAGTTTTTCTCTTGACATAGTTGTGAGGCAACATCATCCGCATCATGTTAGTGCGCAATAGGGAGCATGTTCAAAGAAATTAAATATCCATACAATATGGCTTGTTCTAATAATGATTAAACTATGTAATGTATGTGCGGTCGAATATGAATACGAGTTCTAGATCCTTTGAGAGATCTCATGTACTACTTATATAAATGTCCTATTTAGTGCAGCAAATAGAACTAAAAAAGTTAATATTAGGACACAAGTAGGACACCAAAAAGTGGAGATATGATATCCCATATGGTTAGGAACTTACTATTTCATTCACGGATGAGAATCCAAACACTTCTTCTTCTGTTGGTCTGACTTCTATCTGATGAACCGGTTGATTACGCAGTACCATGTAACAACAATGATGCCCATTCAAGCCAGCAATCATCTCCTTGTTTCCGAGATCTGTAACAATGACAACAACAGAATCACCAAAATGTACTTGGTTTCCGTCATCGTCCTCGACCACACCAAATTCAAGAATTGATAGAATTTTGCTGAAAACCGAAATGTGCGTCATCTCAAGCTTGTAAAACATGATCACAGAGTGGGGGGTCTTCCTAACAGACTCCACAAGCAACAAATGAGTGTTCACATCAGACGCGCACCTGCACTTGTAAAAAAAAGAGTTTTATAAACATCCAACAAAACGAAACTAAGAAGAAAAAGAAAAAAAATTAAGGGGCGACCAATAGTAAAACTACGTTTGCTTCGCTGGCAAAATCGTGTCGTTTTGGGGTACGCTTCGGAAAAACTTTTATGGGAATATTGTAGTCGAAAAAACGGAAAGGTTAAAACTATGGTGTTGTAACATTGTGTTATTTTCTCAATTCTTTTAACTCCGTGTTTAATGCGCACTTGGGAGATTTTAAACTACACATAACACTACTACAATGATTCAAATAAAAGATGTTTATCATTCACCAACCTAAAAAATGAATCAGGTTTTGTGCAATGTGATAGATCAACTTGAATCAACAACTTCTCCTCATCATTCACCACAAGATGTTGAGCAAGGTTGTCTGCAAATTGTTTGTTTCCGAGACTTGTGAGACCCATACATAAGAACGATGCCGGAGTTCGTTGGCAGGCCTCTTTAGATCTATCATTGTTATAAGATGCAATCACACGACTCAATAGACTCTCGATAACAACTTGTGTTGCTTTATTTCCATTTTTCAATGAACATCGCAATCTTTTGGAGACACGCTTTAAGTAGGTCTTGGTTCGTCTTCTTGTCTCGTCCTTGGAGTCGCACTTTATATTCCCATTAAAATCGTCTACATGCATCTGCATGACGGTTATATATAAGGACCGACATACCCCCCATAGTCACACATAATTAAAGCTTCCGTCGTTCCATGTAGTGGCATTACAAAATACGATATATGTGCACACATTTTTGTTCCTTACACACACAAAATGAGTTAGATGACTAAAAAGACTATGTTTAAATTTGAGCTAATTGTTTTGAAAACTATTCAGTTGATTCTATTTAATTTATACAAGTGTAATAAGAGCAGTAGCAAAATCAACAGATCAAACCATACCAGCTCGGACTCGAAGATGTCGTGGAGTAAGATATCATCAATAAGTCTGACAGCTTCCACCAATTCCATAACAATACTGGAAACATCCGCGTGAATCAACTCCGATAAATGGAGGTAGATTTTTCTAAGCCTGTATATCATGTCCACTAGTAGTTTTTCTCGACGGTACGTCTTCCTCAGTTTCCAAATTTTTTCTTTAAAACTTTTAACATCCAAGTATTTATGGAAATGTCTACTAGTTTCAACCCTAAGAGAATATTGCTTGTCTAAACCAAGAAGCATATCAACATATATGATCATCATGTCGTCTGCATTGCTATTGAGAACATGGTCATTCAGCAATGGCTTCAAATGAGCTCTATACCAAGTCATGCAGGCAAATGCACCACTCTGAGAGAGAGAGAGAGAGAGAGAGAGAGAGAGAGAGTCAGTATGATGCTCAAAGTACTATGATCTCATGTAGAAAACGACTTCATGAAATCTTGTCGTATATGCTCACTCGTTTGATATCATGATAATACGAGAAATATATTTTCCGGAGCGCAACATTTGATGGATATATGAAGACCTTCTTCTTCAACAAGGTACTCATGGATGTGGCTACATCCCTAATATAAAGCCTGGCAATAGCCTGAACGTCCTGCGGTCTCATCCAAGGGAAAATGACGATGTCGTTGAAAAGATCCATGAACTCAAACTCAAATACATCTCTAACCTGAATAAACATAGCTTATATGAAGTCTGTAGTGATATATAACATAAGATGAAAATAGACAATCTGAAATAGAGGATGCCGTGTACACATACCTTATCATAAAAGGGACGCAAGTTGCAGACACTATAATGCTTCTTAGGGTCAAGTAGTTCGGGTTCGTCTTTCAGCATTTCTCGGAAAGGGATTTCGTATAATGTATCATTGAGGCATCTACAAGGGACAATTTCTTCATGTCCTATATGTGATGATACGAGGATCAAGTCGTGAGAGAAATCTACTACGTCCACACAATTTTCATCTGTCAATCTACCATCCCTTAATATTTGAGAGAGTAACTTAACACTGCAATGCCCGATATTTTCGAACATTATGACGCTGCCCCTCTTTTTCTCCCTAGAAGAAACGGACGAAAAGTTTCTATTAATGCACTGATGCAAGGATGGAAGATGGAACACGACACGCAGATCTCTACTATTTCTAACCTGTTTAGAACATTGACAAGATGTGAGACATGATGATTCGGTTCCTTATACTCGGACATGTCGATTTTAAGAAACCTTCCTTTATCATCATAGATTTCCTCAGCAAGTGCTTCAGCAAGTTTTTTCCTTCCACGGCCATGACCTCCCAGAAATAGAAACGAACCAAAAAGGGCGCCGCTCTCGGATTTTGGTTTGGACAATGCGCATGTTATTTTTTGGATCACATCATCTAACATAACTAGTTTTTCTGATAATCTTGTCTTAAGATGCTCAAGTGGCAACGGCCTCCGGTAAAAAGGTGACTCGAAATATCTTAAGAAAAGACCGGTAAGGGAACTTGCCACCTAAATACGGGGAAGGAAGTTTCATGATTAGGGTTATATATGATCACCAAACAATGAAATCATTTGTTGTTGTTGTCTTCAATGAATGTAAAATAAAGAGAAATGACTCGTTTAGAAGATCCATACTATAGAATGGAACTCTAGTTAACTAATTTTGTCTGTGAATCAGTATTTGATAGTAAATTACATGCACCTGTGGTATCATGCGGATACCTTTAAGTTTTTCCTTTACATATATATGGTTGTGTTAATATATATATATATATATATATATATATGGTTGTGTTATTAACACACTCTTTTTGTTAATATAACACACATGTCCCACTTTTAGTATTTTTTTTTAACTCACTTTTTTTTGAGAATTAAGAAAAGATACATACAAATATAATTAAAAAAATATAAAAAATGAGTCAAGTGTGCATTATTAACAAAAAAAGATATGTTAATAACACGACACTTTATATATATATAGAAAATTGATCAAATGAGAATGACTTATTGAGTAAGAAATAAGAATAAATTTGAACCATCGATCTTTGTGTGATCTATTGTCCAGATTGGATTATGTATAAAAAATATGTATTTTATGCAGTAAAATGTCAAACATTAAAATTATGCATTATATGTATAAAAATATCGATGCATTAAAACAATGCATTCCATGCATAAGTTTTCATGTGAATAAATCTCGGTTATCCATTTAATCAAGATTTATGTATCAAATTTATTCTTATTTCTTAACTTAAAACTCATTTTCAACTGAACCCTATATATATATATATATTGTAACTTTATTTTCAGAATCCTTTTAAGTGCAAGAACTGCGAGAACCACCTTTTGTACTCCTAATAATACATAATGTACATCATGTCAATGCATACAACCCCTACTGATCATAACCCTACTATATAGTGAGGGTTATATATAGTAGGGGTTATCATCAATAGGGGCTATTATAGTAGGGTTATAATCAGTAGGGACTATAATACCCTTTTGAATTAATAATATTTTTTAATATTTAAAAATTCTCATTGGTTTAGAGGAGTTCTCGCAGTTCTCGCAGTTAAGAGAGTTCTGAAAATAAAGCCCATATATATTTAGGATCAAATGAGAATGGTTCTTATCCTGTGAATTGCGAATATGCATGGGTTTTCTACTAATTATGCATGAAATATATGCATTCCGTGCATCAAAATCGCAAATTAAAATATGCATTATATGCATCAAAATATAGATGCATTAAAATATTGCATTATATGCATCAAAATTTTGTGAGAATAAATCTAAGCCGTCTATTTATCAAGATCTATGGATAAAATTCATTATTATTTCTTAACTTAAATTCCATTCTCACCTGAACCAACGTACCCTATATACACACACACACACACACACATATATATATATATATATATACACACACACACATATATATCAGTACTTTGAGCTCGTTTACCTAAACAAGCCGGCTCGACTCGTAAAAAAAAACTCCAGCTCGTTTATCTCGAGCTCGAGCTCGTCTGGCTCTTTTATCTCGAGCTCGCCCGTAGTTTGATGCATGCAATACGCATTTTAAATAAAAAAAAAATGGAGAAAGGGCTAACCTCGACAAGAGAAGATGGTCCAACAACACGTCTCTCCTTAAATGCAGTAGGAATTGTATGTTGAAGTTGTATATTAGCACCATTGAGAGCTCCGAGCAATTGATTTAGGTCTAATTTCATGTCCGCAACATTTCCGGATGAAATGATTTTCTTGATAAAAGAAACCATCTCACCACGCAAAGCCCTCAACAGACCCACTCTCTTCTTAGAATTCTCTCTCATCTCTGTCAACTGCGGATCCCAATCCGCAATAAAACGCTCCCACTTGCTTCTGATCTCCGTGTATTCTCTCTCTACCTAATCACGAAAGCCACATAGAGTTTAAAAAAATTAGGCGCTTCTCTCTCTCTCTCTATATTTATCCGTATACAAATAAATTTGAATCATTAATTTTTACGTAATTTATAGTTCAAATTAATGTGTACATAACATATACACATTTTATGTATCAAAATACTAATATACTAAAATTATGTATTATATTCATACAATGGTCTATGCATTAAAATAATGCATTTTCATACATAACTATTTGTGCAAATAAATCTTGATCATTCATTTAATCAAGATATGCATCAAATCCATTCATATTTCTTAACTTAACCGCATTCTCACTATAATCATATATATATATATATATGATTATAGTGAGAATGCGGTTAAGTTAAGAAATATGAATGGATTTGATGTATATCTTGATTAAATGAATGATCAAGATTTATTTACACACATATATATATATATCTATAATCATATATATATATATATATATATATATATATATGTGTGTGTGTGTGTGCGCGCGCGCGCGCGCGCGCACGAAGTGTATTCAAGACGGATCTAGAATTTTTTTACGAGAGTGGGTTGGGGCAAGCATTTGGGGGTTAAATCTTATTTGCTTAAACGACCTTTAAGGATTATGAGTACTACAGCATCAAAGTAATCGGTCAGAATATAATATGAATATTATTTTACTCACATAATATAATCACGGGCGGATCTACACTAGGCATGGTGGTGCACGTGCACCACAAAAAAAAATACAAAATGACATCGTTTTGACGTTTTTTCGGTTAAAACGACGTCTTTTCAGTTAAAACGACGTCGTTTTTGATAGTTTTTTTATTAAAAAAAGAAAAATTTAAAAAAAAAATCGATCGTCCGTTATTTTTTTTGGTGCGTCGGTGCACTAAGTAGTTTTCGGATGCTGGATCCGCCTGTGAATATAATATTTACACTAAAAAATATATATTATGAGTACTACCATACTCATGTGCTCTGTGAAAAGTACAACAAAACTCATTTGACCGAGCAATATGAATATTGGAGTATATTTAAGTATGACTTAAGCTTGGAGAATTAAGTTATGAGATATGTTTCCAACGGGCTGTGAGCTAAAATTTTCTCTTGTCCCCTCTAATTCTGCTCTTATGTGTACCGATAAATTGAAGCTCAACGTACACGGAGCGGAAATTCTAAACGTCGATCTACAAATTTCTCTTTTCTTTGCTCCACGACCTCAACAAAAGCACGATCCATACAATATTCATTCCAATCTAAATCAGTTTCTTCGCCATCTGAATCGAGATTCTGCCTCAGTTTCTTGCATGCTTTTTCCACCAGCTGCATAGCGTCAATATTCTTGGGTAGATTCGGATCATTTCCACATGCTGTAAATGCAAGTTCAAAAACATTTGATGTCAAGGTAATGACCGAAACACAATTGATGGATCCAAATTACCAGGGCCGTGTTAAAATTTTACGGGTCTTGTGCAAAGTATATAGAGGCCTTCGAATAAGTATACAATAATCAAATAGTTTTTATAAAGAAAAAATTTTGTAACTAAATTTGTTTATCAATGTTCTACCATAAGGTCCATATTGTGATTATAAATGAAAAGAATCATTTCTTTTTCAAAACTCTCTTCCAAGAGTAAAAACACTACTATAATATTGTCGATATTACCATCCGGAACTAAAAAAGACATTGCCACGTCAACTAGTGCTTGAGTTGTCTTAACGTTACAGACAAAAAAATATATATAATATAAAATATAAGCAACTTTTGAGGCTCTTTAAAAGATCACGAGACAAAAAAATATATATAATATAAAATATAAGCAACTTTTGAGGCCCTTTAAAAGATCACGAGCTCTGTGGTAACACACTTTGCATATCCTCATAGACGACCCTGTAAATTACAAATGCATGTTAATCACCTTGAAGAATTTGTGCGGCGGAAGCGAGTGCGTCTTCACCGATGTGAAGGCCGTAAGTCATTTCCAACTCTTCTATTGTGGAAATTTTCATCTCTACCGCCGTTTCCTCCATCTCTATCTTCTTGATTAATGTCGTGCAAAGATAAAACTTTTTTTTAGAATAACAAATATATGTGACTGTAATTTGTCAACGAGATCCTCTATTTGACTATTTCATAATGGTATTCGTGATCCTATTCCGGAGGTGGGATAGCTAATTAAGTGTATTTTTAGTATATTAATTAACCTTTTTCTAGTCATTAATTTAGAAGACATTTATGATCTTTTTAAATTACACGTGGCAATAGTTGCATAAACTAGAGTAATAAATTAAAGTCTGCATGAAATTTCAATTGGGCTTGGGTGGTAGATTCTTAACGAACGTAGGCTTCGAAATGGCATGGTGTGGGAGTTTTATCGCTCCAAGGTGGGGATAATTATCATGCGCACTAACCATCTTCCTCCCACCTAGTGGCCGAAATACCATTATTTAATTTCTCCACCAATCCCTGTCGGGTCCGAGAGTGGGAACCCTGGGGGCGAGGGATTTCGCCTTTTGCTGCGAGTAATAAATTAAAAACCATGTTATGAACTAGAGTAACATTCACTCTCTTATTATCGAAACATGCTGTGATGTTGACTATTACTATTTACATTCTATTCTTTGATTAACCATATTTTTGTTTATTAAATTCAAAAGATTGGTAACTTTCTAAGTATTTAAGTACACCATTTCCGTATACTTTTGGTCTGTTTGCTTCTTTTCCACTCATTTTTCGATTTGACCCTTCTTTAAATTAGGACAATGCTACATGTAATTACATATGTATAAACGTATTCGTATACACATGCATCTAATCCATTCATTTACTTTGAAATTCATGTATTTATTATGAAACCATTGTAAATAAATTAATGAAATACATGTACCTACAAATATATATATATATATATATATATACACACCAATAGTAATAAGAGTGTATGTCCGTCGTCCTTCTCCTGCCTCTTTCACCTGCTTCCCATTTTCTGCCTCTCCCCCTTCTTCCACCGAGCTCTCTGCTCTGGCCGCTCGGGTGATATCTTATCCTTTTCGTTCTTTATTCCTTGTTTGATGTTACTTCTTGTCTCACTTTTCTTCGTACTCCGCGTTTCAAACTAGGGTTTCTCTTATCTCGGTTTCCGTCGTCCCTCGCCTTTCAAACTAGGGTTTCGGTTCTCCCTTGTTCAGTTTTCGATCGATCTCTCGCTGGTTCTTAATATCTTTCTTCAATTCCTGCCAGCTCCAGATTGAGGTATCTGACTTCTAATTCTTTGCTTGCTTCCTCCAAATTTATTTGTCGAGATTTGTAAGGTTCTACCCGTTTTCTTGTTCTCTTTGTTTGATTTATTATTATTATTTATGATTTATAAATTCAGCAGCCATTTTACTTTTCTCGTTGGAAGTGTTTGATATCTGCAGCACTTAGGAATCTGTATAGGTATTGTTTACGCATTTTTGCTTATTTCCAAATATATTTTAGTTTATTTCAGTAAATTTACCTGCTCCTTTTCACAGCAGCATGGTCCAGCCGCAGTGAACTTATTCACCTGGAGTAATTTTTTGTAACATATTTATATTTGAGTTTGTTTGTGTTGTGTGGAAATAAAATCGGAATTCCAACAGCTTTTGCAAAATCCAACAGCTTTTGCAAACGTTGGTGGTTTGTGTGTGATGGTGTTAAAATAGCGGTTCTATTGAGCCTATATGCAGGCTCCGCATTATTTTTCGATATATATCATGCTGCTTCTTTGCTGTTTTCACCCTTCTCTGGGTTTCTTCATATGCTTGTGTATGTACTGTGATTTGGCTATTGTTGCGCGGTCTGTCTCTTCCTTATGACATTCTTTCTGACAAGGGCCTGCATTTTTTTAGTCGCCCTCCTATTTCTTTCCTTTTTCGCTTCTTCTTGAATTTTTCCCCCTTTCCAGCGATCATCTTCAGCTGCTTCTGCTTCGATCGCTATATGTTCCTTGGTTTCCTGCATTTCTTATGTTATGTTATATATGCTCATGCTACGTATATGTGTGTATGTGTGCGTGTTTGTTTTTTATGTGGTGTCGTCTGTTGAATGTTTATGGTCTGTATGTGTGTTGTGGTACCAGGTTGGGATTTTGGTATTGCTAGCATTTTTATAAACTACTAATGGATTTGTATCATATTTTTGCGGATGTCTATACTAACCATTGCTGGTTTTCTTCTTCAGATTTTTGTTCTTCTCGTGCTCTGATTATCAGGTGCATGTTCAGTTGCGATGGTTATTATATTTTTGCCAGTTACATCTTGTGGTTTGTTTGGTAGGTTTATCTGTATATATTTCTTCTCGTGTTAAACTATGTGTTCTAAGCGTTCACTTTTGGTTTCCTTCTTGCCGCGACCTGAGGTATTATATGTATGCTGCCTATTATTGATTTTGTTTCTCAGGTTTTTGTGTGAGTTTCATTTGTTTACACTTCTCTGTTTTAGGATTTTATCTCCGGGTTGAGTTGTTATTTTTTGTGGTCTGATTTGTAGGTTCGTTCATATATTTTTGTAAATATTGTTTTAATTAAATTTACAAATGAGGATATTTTTTATTGCATTTGTAAATTGGTCTATTATATTTTAAAAAAAATGTCATAGAGTTTATGATATAAGTGAATATTAAGTGGTAGCTCCTGTTCAGCACTATTTTACTGGTTTTCAACTAATATATATTCCTACATATATATTTATGATTTGCGTGGTATAACTCCGATATGAATATATGCTGATGTCTATTTACATATGATTTGAGTGGTGCAGCTCCAATATGAATATATGGTGGTCTAACTCCAACACACACAAACACAAACACTGCAAAATATATTTTAATTTGGTTGGAAATTTATGCTACTTGTTTGTGACAGTTACCTAAAAAATAACCCCATTGAGTTTATTTGTATTATACTATGAATCATATTCCAGTTTGATTTGAACCTCCGCGCTAACTATCTATCCAGTTCTTTAGGTTTTCCAATATATTCTCTGCTGCCATAACCTGATCATGATGGAGTCATATCTTGCAAAACTGCTCGAGGAAATGAATCGACTGTCAAATTCTCCTACCTTGGTTGGCTCTGCTACCGATGTAGCTGAATGTATTAGAGCCTTGAAATATTATCAACCAGACTCAATGGAGGATTTGGAACAGCGGGCTATTACTGAGATAGGGCTGCAGATTCCGGAACTGAGAAATATTCTTCGTTCTGAGAAACACTACAAGAAAAACGCCTATCAGCGACCAACAATATCAGCGACCGCAAAATCCGTCGCTAATTGTTAGTATCAGCGACTGTCATCAGCGACCGCATGTAAACACGTCGCTAATAAATGTCAGCGACCACTTTCCGTCGCTATACGGTCGCCAACCCCGCCAGATTGATACCGCGAAAAAAAATTCAGCGACCACTTGACATCGGGCCGATCGATCGGTAGCAGAAAGTTCCACCTCAGCTTTCTGCAACTAATTTAGTAATTAATATAATATATCTATTACCAATATTAAAAATCTAATACTTTTATTTAAAGTTAAAAATAAAAATTTAAAATATAATAAAAAATTTCAGATTTTTGTAATAATAATAAAAATATAAAAGTCTAAAGAAATATAAAAAATAAAAAAATTTGGATTTTTTTAAAAAAATGAAACTTTAATTTTTTTCTCAAATTTTTTAAAAAAATCTGGAATATTAGTACTTAAAATCCGATATTTTTATTTAAAATTAAAAAAATTGAATCTAATTTATAAACTTTTTTTTTTAAAATTGAGATATTATTTTTCATAAATAAATAGAAAATTGGATCTAATTTTTCATAATATTAATAAATAAATATTATTTAAAAAAAATCTAAAAATTAAAAAAAAAAAAAATCAAAGGTTAATTATAAATCAGATCCAAATATTTTTAATTTTTAATTTTTATTTTTAATTTTAAATAAAAGCATTAGATTTTTAATATTAATATTCTAGATTTTTAAAAAATAAAAAATAAAGTTTCGATTTTTTAAAAAATGACAAACTTCAGTCCATAGTAGAGCTATTTTGCCTTTTAATTTATAGAGTTGATAATATAGATATTTTATTTTAATTTTGTATGTTATTAATATGATTTAAACTTAAATTTATGTGAGTATGTTATAAATATTACACTTAAAATTATTGTTAATAAATATCGAACCCTTAAATCTTTGTTAGTATGTTATAAATATTTTGTTAGTATATTATAAATATTAATTTTAAAATTATTTTTGTTGTTAGTGAGTATCGAACTTTTGATATTTGACAGGGCTGTCTAAAAGGTTACCGGTTCTCGGTTAGAACCGGAACCACATTGGGTTGCGGTTCCGGGGAACCGGTACCACATTATACGGTTATGGTCTGGTTTTTGATAGGGAATTTGAAAAATTTTCGGCTTTTGTCTAACCGGAACTGTTCAATTTTGAACCGAAAAACCGAAAATTTAACTTTTTTTTATAAATTATATTATATATTTAAATTTTATTATTTTCAATCCCTAAAATTAAAAATACAAAATAAGTAAAATATTTCCTACGCCACACACTCTCTCTCTCTCTCTCTCTCTCTTCGATTGATCGCGAAATCCCCCTCTCTGTATCTCTCTCTCGCTCGCTCTCTCATCTTCTTGGAGGTGGATGAAAATTTCTTCATGATGAATGGCTTACAAACACCAGTGCGGATCTAAGAATCAGAAGCTAAATCGATACAAGCTTGGTAGAAAGATTTCGATTTTGAAGGATAGGTATGTATTCAAAACCCTAATTTTCTGTCTTCTTTGTTTTGAAGCTATTCTGTCTTCTTTGTTTTGATATGGTATGTTAAGACTGGATACTTGGCTTGAGAATGGCACAAATAACTTGAACTTGGATATTATATGGCATGCTGTGAAACTTTATCTACCTTTTCTGGTAGTGTGAAGATAGATAACTTTATCTACCTTTATCTACTCGAGATAATATGCTGGCAAATACACAATCTGATTACCTTTCATGACATTGACATAAACAAATTAAATCTTGAAATCTCAATACTTTCATCTTCATAGGAGAATATGTTCATTGATTTGAATTGATTCTCTGCCAATCTGCAAATCTCAGTACTTTTAAAAGTACCCAGCACAAGCGAGATGAATATGATGCCTTGATTTTATCGGCTAAATATGCTGAGTCTGAACTGCCATCTCAATGCCCGACAAACAGTCCTGTCGAGGGCTATGATGAGCTTTGGGTTAGGGTTTTTAGTCCATGAGTACAGATTAGGCATCTCTGTGACAAATTATATTCGAATGTCCGAGCGCGAAAGATTTTGTACTATACTGGCAATCGATGGGATCAGCCCTGTGGGTACCTTGTTGAGACACCTGCATACAGGCCCCTGTTGGAGGATTACGATACAATCCAGCGCCGTCTTGAGCTTCAACATTCGATTGCCGATATTTATTGTGTTCCCAATTTGACTGACTACATTTTCAGGAGAGAGATTGGATTGGGATTTCCTAAACTTAGAGCCAACGAGGGTGACTAAATTGCGTGTGCAATCAGTGTGGCTATCTAGCTATAGAATTGCATGTTTCCTTGCTTTCGTGGCGCAGTTGTCGTTTGGCAATGCCTTTTTCCTTTCTTGTTTTTTGGCTTTCCTGGCGCTGTTGTGGTCTAGCGATGGGTTTATCCTTTCTTATTTTTTCGTGCGTTATTGATTTCGAGTGAATATGCTCAGTTATGTTGTGTAAAGAATATAGTAACACCATTTCTCCATGAGCCTGCACTTTATACAGTTATACTTTGTCGCTGTGTATTTGTCTTCGTATCCTCATTTGTGCAATATTTATTTTTCTCTTTTGGGTTTTTATTTGTTTCCTGCTCAACCTCCATAGTACGTTAGCAGGTATGTCTGATAGCTGCTCTGGTGCGATAGTTCTTCTTAGACTCGGTTAGTTCTATCCTCTGTTTATCTTGCGTACAATTAACTTGTCGCCTTTCTAAAAGTTCTTAGTACGTACTGTGTTGCTTGCTGCCTACGCTCTTTATTGAAGCCCGGATATTTTGGTGCATGTCATTATTACATATGTTCTCTAATATAAACCGGCTTCATATTTTCTTTTTTATCCGCCTGCTCTTTTAAAACCTTACAGTATTAATTGATTTGGTTTGTTTTCCTGTATCATCTTTGAGATTTCAGTTATTAGCTGCTAGAATCTCAGACTCAGCTTTTACTATTTTCTTTCTCAGATTTGCGCTCTTCTCTGACATCGACAGTTGCTGCACGGTCCTCATTCTCGTGGTATATTTTCATATTAGCGCTATTTTTTCAGTGTTAGGATTACTCTGTTATGTTATATTTATAGGGATGTGGTTATAACATGTTAATTTACAATTCCTCTAGCTAAGCTCCATCTTCTCCCAAATTCCTTGGTGATGTGCTATTACATTTCTCATCTGCATATTCCTATGTTGTTCTATCTCTTCTGAGTTATCACACAGGCATATTGAATATATCGCTATGCTCCCGAATTGGTATGTTCCCTAATTGTACGGCCTTGATATGTTGACCTCCCTCACTCTTTATTAAGCCCATTGGTTTTTGCTGATGCCGTTCGTCAGAACTTCGGTCGCTCATTGCGACCTTGATTCCTCATGCGTATGATGTCATTAGTAGGAGGACAGTTGTCTTTTTAGAATATTCTGGTTTCCCAAATAAATAGCAGAATCCAGTAACTTCGGGCGACCTCCGCACGGCTTGCCTCTCGATTTTGACTATTCCGGAAATGTTCAGATGAGGCCACCAAGATTTTCCTTGACTCTGCATTATCTCAGATGCGTGCTACCATCATTGGTGTAGGAAATTTTCGTCTCCTACTATCATTACTGCGGTTCCTTCTCAGGTTCTTATTAGTTGTCTGATCTGATCTCAGCACTGCTCCTTTATTAATGATTTCATTTATTGCTTACCTAATCATTATTCTCTACCATCCGCGCTGTTTTTCCTCCGTGATATTTCTGCCTGAATATTGACATCAGATCTTTATGTATTTTACAGTCAATGTTGAGAACTTCCCAGGTACATACTCTGGACGATACCAAGTATGCTTTGGAATACTGTCAAATTTCCTCTCCAGTTTTCCGTTCTATACTGCTCGAAAATTTTAATTATCTTGGTTTCACTGTTTCACAGTCCAGCTCGTCCTTCTGCTCATGCTTCCTGCTCTGGTGTGCCTCACTCTGGTAAGTCTGTTGCCATCCTTTATTCTTATCGTTAGTAATCCATATTTGTAGTTACAAATTGTTGTCACTTGATTTCTTATTCTGGCAGCTGCTGTACCTGGTTCTTCAAGCAAAAATATGAGGAGACGCGTTGTATATTCATCAGTAAATGCGGATAAAAAGGCATCTCTGTTACTTGCTAGATGAAGCGCATCTGATAAACATCAGGGTCTATTTTCGTTCCTTCTTCTTACCAAGTGTCTCTTCTTTCTGGTCAGATATTTATAGTAAACATTGACTGTTATTTGTTTCTTCAGCTTCCTCGAATAATACAACGTGCCTTGTGGGCAATTACAACAGCAGCGCCTCTCGAGCAAAACGAGCAAGGCCAAAAAAACATGCTTACGCCAATCTCCTCAAAAGAATGGAAAACATTTCTGCGCACGCCTGAGACTTGCCCCCAAATGCTGCATGTCGACTCTGTGGAGCTGGACGCTATTTAAGAGAGTTGAAAGGTTTCTGTTGTCTCGGTGGGCAGGTATCGTTGGCTTTGCCTCAGATGCCCTCAAAGCTCTGGATTTTGTATACCTCTGCGAATTCACCTGCTGCTGCCCACTTCCGAAAACGCTGTAGGACATACAATAATACAACCGCCTTTAGTTCTCTTGGGATTACATATGATCACACTCTAGCTCAATCCAATAAAGGTATTTACACTCTTCGAGTTCAAGGAGCTGTCTATCATTTCATGCGGGGTTTGATTCCGCAAGAGGCCCCTGGGCGCCAACTCCAACTTTACTTTTATGATACCGAAAATGAACTACAGAACCGGCTATCTCAGTCAGGCAATTTGGATCTCAGTATTCTTGAACTAATTGTCGAAATAATGAAATTAAATCCATACGCAAATTTCTTTCGAAGCCTTCGGGAAATAACCAATTTGCAAGATTATAACATCGTTCTCAGAGCTGATCCATGTTTAAATATGAAGCTCTACAGTATGCCTACGACCCATCAGGTAGCTGTAATATCCGAGGATAATTTTTTTTTCGTGTTACTGTTGAGTTGTACGTATTCATTTGGAACTATACAAGTGTTGTTGTTTTGGACTGATACAATGTATATTATATTGGAATATTTCGGGATCGAAATATTATACTTGTCGTCGGGTTGGTTTCGTCGTTTGAATGTTGGTTGGAGAGTTTGGATTTTTGGCTAAGTACACTAGCCTTAACGTACGCTACATGAGTAGACTTACGTACGTTATGGGCTGAGTATTACGTACGTTATGCCTGTAAGGTTACGTACGTAATGCTTGGTAGGTGGCAGGAACCTTCCTCGTAGTCACTTTCGGCCGGTGGGTCCCGAGCATCTTCCGATCGGATCTCACTATTGCAGTCAACGGACCCTTACGTACGTTAAGAGGTGAGCTCTACGTACGTAATGCAGGTCTTGTTAACGTACGTAATAAGTTCTTGTTTATGTACGTTAAGACCTTCGTATTTTAGTCCAGTTAGCTGGATTTTTCATTACGTACGTTAATGTCATGGCATAGCGCACGTAATGTCTCTTACGTACGTTAACCGTAGTGTATAACGTACGTAATGAGTTTGTCAGTCTATTTATGTTGACTTCGTATTTCATTTCCTCACGAACCAAAACACAATTTCTCTCCCTAGAATCGTCCGTTTGGACTTGTTATTGATGTTTAGCACCTTCCAACTCGATCTTGATCATCCTAGCTTGGATTGAAGCTTGAAATTGGAAGCTTGTTGGTGCTCCTTTGGTGTTTGGAGGCTTCTTCTTGTTCTTCTTTGGTAAGTTCCCTCAATCTCTTGTTCTTCAAGTGATTTTTAAGTTTTTGTTGTTGTTTTCTTCGGGTATTGTTTGATTAATGGAGTATATCATGATTCTTCATGGTTTTGATAAACTTTTGATGAAGAACATGATAGCATTACTTGAGTTGGATTATGTTCTTGATGTTTTAGATTGTTTGGAGGTTTTTAATCATGTCTAGGAAGGATTATGTTAAGATTGTTATATGATTAACATAGCCTTGTGATGATTATTGTTGGTGGTGGTGTTCTTGAAAGATTTTAACCATTTTAGTAAGGATTTATGATGATTTAGGAGGTGATTATCATAATTTGAAAATGGTTGAGTGAATCTTGTTGTTTAATCCGAATTCATGATGTATTGATGAAGGATTTTTGTTTCAAACATCATGATTATTGAGTTGATGATGTCCTTGGGGTGATAATGATAATATTGATAATATTATCATTGTAGGAGGATCAATTTGATGATATTGGTGATATTATCATTTTGAGATGATTGTTTTGATGATTGTTCTTAAGCGAATCATGTTGAATGGATTTCACAAAGTGTTAAGAACGTAATGATCATGTTAATTGATCATCGAGGTGTTGGAGGATGTTAGAATTCATAGTTGAGAACTATGATATTCGTTCGTACGATGTGATCGATTCGTGTTTGAATCAGACTTTGTCCTTGTCATTGTTTTCTCTTGATTTTGTATTTTTGAATGAATCGTTTTCATTCAAGGTTGTTCGAGTGTTTCTGATCGTCGGGAGGCGCCGTTCGTCGTTTCGTGCCAGGACGTTGATCGTGGAAGGACTTTCTCGCCTTCGGTTTGAGGCAAGTTTTATACTTGTACTGGTCAATGAGATTAATGTTATCATATATGTGTATGAATGTATTGTATCATTTCGAGACTTAGTCTCTTCGTGATTTATTGATATTTGGGAATTGTTTGATGCAATACCCTTCGGTGATTATGCCAGATGTGATTGTTATTCGTTAACGGCCGGATTAAGGCATTGAGATTCTTGTTGTCGATAGCCGGTTCGCGGCATCGATGTATCAATTATTTTTGTTGACGATAATGTCGTTCTGAGGCATCGTTGAGTCGTTATTATCGAATTGGAACTGTTGCTATAATGTTGCATTGGCCGATTGAAGGCATTTGATATATTCATTTATCATATCTGTTTTGGTGGTCGGTTTAAGACGCCGGGACATCTATTCTACCGTATCATTGGTTATCGATTGACCGTTCTAAGGTAATCGATGTATTGAATTGGGGTTATCGAAGATAATTCCCATCCGTTATATCATTGGTTATCGATTGACTGTTCTAAGGTAATCGATGTATTGAATTGGGGTTATCGAATATAATTCCCATCCATTGTATCATTGGTTATCGATTGACCGTTCTAAGGTAATCGATGTATTGAATTGGGGTTATCGAAGGTAATTCCCATCCGTTGCATCATTGGTTATCGATTAACCGTTCTAAGGTAATCGATGTATTGAATTGGGGTTATCGAAGATAATTCCCATCCGTTTCATCATTGGTTATCGATTAACCGTTCTAAGGTAATCGATGTATTTAATTGGGATTATCGAAGATAATTCCCATCCGTTGTGTCGTCGTTATCGATTGACCGTTCTAAGGTAATCGATGTATTGAAATGGGACTGTCAAGGATAGTTTCCATCCGTTAAGTTGTTGTGATCGATTGGCCATTCCAAGGCAGTCGAGGTATTTGAATTGGGACCGCCGTGGACGGTGCCCATCCATGAGTTGTTGTTGTCGTGTTGGCCGACTCAAGGCAGCACGCTATTATTCTTGTGAATTTGGTAATCTTGGGATTGTTACTGTTGTGATTAATTATGATCTCATTATGGGTAAGCTTGGGGCTTGAACCTTCGCGGTTGATTTCCCAACACCTACAGTTCAGTAGGTCACGGTCATGTTAATGATCTCATTATGGGTAAGCTTGGGGCTTGAACCTTCGCGGTTGGTTTCCCAACACCTACAGTTCAGTAGGTCACGGTCACTGGGTGATCTCATTATGGGTAAGTCTGGGGCTTGAACTCTCGTGGTTGGTTTCCCAAAGACTGCAATTCAAGTCACGCCATCGATGACCTCATTGTGATACGGCTTCGTGCCGTGGCTTCGGCCCTCATTGTGATACGGCTTCGTGTCGTGGCTTCGGCCCTCATTGTGATACGGCTTCGTGCCGTGGCTTCGGCCCTTATTGTGATACGGCTTCATGTCATGGCTTCGGCCCTCATTGTGATACGGCTTCGTGCCGTGGCTTTGACCCTCAGTTGATGCAGCTTCGGGCTGTTTGGCTTCAGGCCATTGTGATGACTAGCAGTTTCGGCTGAGTGGCTTTCAGGCCATCGTGACGTATTGGTATTTTCGCTGGAACCTTCAGGCAATTATGATTCGTATTTATTTCGGCTCTGGGTTGGTTTATCTTCGTGTAGTTCATTGTTGTGATCTGTATTGATGATTCGCCGTTGGGCACTTGTGTTCTAACCTGTTGAGCAGGTACCGATCGAATGCCGCGGGCATAGTATTTCACGAATGCTCAATTGTTATTTTGGTTTGTGAGCATCTCGTATTACCATTGATGTACCATTTAGTCTGCCTTTGGATGCATATCATGTTATACATGTATTTGATATTCATTATCTGAATGACTGACCCCGTGGGGGCGGAACATGTTTTCATGTTTTAGGTGCTTGCGAGGAGAGAGTTGAGACACAGGGGCATGACGATGGCGACGAGGCATTCGAGCGATACTAGTCCGAGATGTTTTGGTGTCCATGTCAGTCAGACAGTTGGAGTACTCCAGTTTTGTTCAGTCGTTGTCATTTTGTATCATCCGAGCTAGGCTCGTGGATGTCGTTCTATTTTATTTAGGCCATATAGGCCCACTGTTGTCATTGAAATTCCATATCGGAATATTATGTTGGATGTCAGTGTAGGAATTGTGATTCCCCTTTTGGTCAGTTTGTTGTATTTTAGTCATGTTCGCCTGGTGGATCTCCTGGTGTGGGGTCCACGGCACTGTAATGACCCAATGGGATTTGGGGGTGTTACAGTAGCAGCCATATGGAATGAACTGACGGATGTTCCAGCAGATCATCCACATGACATTCGCGTCTGTACCTCAGCAGGAAAGACCCACCGGGTGCATTATTATTATGGCTGCTACGATCCGCTCCAATATTCACTATTATTTCCTTACGGCGAAAGTGGCTGGCATACGGGAATTGAAAAACTAACTCCTGTTAATAGTAATTATCAAGGCCGCCGGTACAATCAATGTAATGGTCAGCATGTTGTTTCGCTCGGCGATGCACAATATGGAGAAACTATATTGGCTCAGGAACTTCACACTACGCTTCCTTCTTGCCTACGCAAATTAGCTCATGATATTTACTCTAAATATTTCTCTTCCTGCTAGAAATAACTAAAAAATGAGCCGCCAGCCTCCATGATTTGACTTCATACTTCGATCATGTTTGTAGGTTTTATGTGCTCTTATTATTTGGTTGTTTTATAACTCAACATATGGATTTCCCGATTTACTGCGGCGTTTAATGTTTTCTACATTTAGAGATGGGAAGGCGGTTTAGACCACAGGTTCCTTCTTTGTTACCTATTCATAATTACTGCTCTTTTTATGTTCATTTACTCGATATTACTATTTAATTTCCAGTCCTATAAATTTCCTGTATCTCTTTCAGAAATATAGTTTGCTACTGATTAGAGGTATATAGGCCGGCAACCTTGCAGCTAAAATGATCCCTCGTCCGACGATTACGGCTCCGTTGACTTGAACCTCGTCTTTATTTACTGCTGCTAGCTTCGGTTCTATTATCGCACTCGCTGTCCTTTAATTGTTTAGTGTGACTTGCTGTTTCGCTTGTCGCGGCCTATTTTTGTGTTGACTTGTTGGATTCATCTTTCAGGGTGACTCTTGTTTTCATGTTATTTAAAACTCAAACAAATTAAAACCTTAAAATCCAAAACAGTACTAATCTTGCGCTGCCAGGACCGGAAGTGTCCCTCGGATCTTTGTCAAGAGCTTGAGGATCCCGGTTTTAATTTAAATGGGTTTTAATCTCACAATTCAAATCGAGCCCCTGAATTTGAGTCTCCTCAACTGCGTGCTCCCTTTCCTGATCTTTATGCTTCTCAGGTTTCTTTGTGATTATCATACATTATGTGTTACGCTGGGTTCTTCTCCGATTTTTAATATTATCAACTAGACTCAATGGAGAATTTGGAACACCGGGCTATTACTGAGATAGGGCTGCAGATTCCGGAACTGAGAAATATTCTTCGTTCTGAGAAAAGCACCAAGCACAAGCGAGATGAATATGAGGCTCAGAAATCTTATGACCAGGAAATATCTTCGGAGAATGTTTAGGAACGCAGTTTATGTTAGGAGTATGCCCTCGAATGCCACTCAGAGGTTGTTGAGTGAGGGCATTGTACTTGTAATTATGTAAACCATTTATATAAGGCAAATGAATGTTTCTTTATTTACTGGTAGTTACTGGCATTCCTAACTCGTAAATAAACATATAGAAACTAGTCCGTGTATTTGAGAGCAAAACATTCCACTCCTTATTGGATAAGGGGGTCGGCACTGGAAAGGTTATAGCTCAAATACTTAATCGTTCGCAAGTCGATGAAACTTGACTGGGCGTTAAGTTATGTGAAGACTTGTATGACATGTTCTTTGACATGGAGAGTGCCTGTCGAACACTAATGGTTAGTGGGAGCACACGTTATAGGTATGCTAATTGGATTAGTATACTCGAACCGACTCACCCTCGATTCGTCACATGGATTTCACTCCGGGACAGTCAATGACGGAATCGAAAGGTTGTGATAGGTATTCGTGAACCTTCGACTTGAGGATTTAGTAGGATGTGCTTGTGACGTCAAGATTTTCATTAGAGTAGTTCGACCCTGTAAACCGGAAGGCGGGGGTCAACCTCGACGTGCATCTTGACGGGCAAGTAGCAGTCCCATCGAATACCAAGATAGAATTCTTTCTCCCGTTAGTGAGCGGGTTATATGTCCTATGCGGTTATTGGCGAGATGAGATCATAAGTCTTTGGCCAAAGCATTGGAGCTAGTTGTATTAGATACACGGCTACCGATGATCTCGATTTGCATTAACGCATGCATAGCGTCAAGTACAGATAGGTTTTGACTGACCGTGACCCTATAACTTGATCGGGACATTTGAAAGAAGGGTTTATACGTATATTGGTATTCACGACAGAATGGTTCTTGAATGATCCCAATCATTCGTTCTCAGTCGGGGTACAGTGTAGGCCACCAGGCTGGCTAGGTGGTGCTACTACTCTTTGGTTTCTCCCATTGCTGACTGAGACGGACCTACCGAGTCGCGCATTAGGATTGACGACGGAATGAATCGAGCTAATTCTCTCATTATGAATATTAGATATTGGATATCTAATTTTGGAACATTGGATGTTTAAATCGATGTATTGGATAAATTGATTTACGGCTAATGAATTAAATAAATTCTTGGGTGATTAATTTAATTCATGAATATAATTATTTCTTGGAGAAATTAATTATGTTATTTTGTATTTGATATGTTTAATTAATTGGATTAATTAAACGACATAAATACATCGGAACGGAATAGGAGTTTATCTGTTTGGACTCACGAGAGTCCGAAACGAACCGAACTCGTCCGTTTTCTAGCATGGGCCGCCCCCCCACTTATTACCATGTGTGTGTATTGACTTGTCCCCATCATGGTTTTGGAATCTCATGTGATTGAGGGGACAAGTATCATATACATTATATGGGGAATCAATCATGATATATGTATTTGTTTTCATGTGGGTTGAATAAGAATATATAGAAGACTTTGATCTCTCATCCTCACTTCACTCTTGGCATCATACGTATAAGTGAGATAAAGAGAGAGAATTGTTTTCTCATATAGTCTTCCTTTTCCTTCTTCATCTTCATCACAAGTTCTTGGTTTTTCTTGGAGAAAACATCAAGACATAAAAGAGAGATTGTGAGTTATACACTTAGAGTGTTATAATTTCATATTGGAAGCTTCATCACTTAGCTCTAGTCGTATCCTCGGAGGATAGCAAGGTGATTGTTGTTCCGGTCGTTTCTCCGGCGCGTGGCAAGTAGAGACGCGGTGTTTTCGGCATTGGATCGTTCAAGAGCTTGGGGAATATCTCAAGAGAAGGTTATCCATTTAATCAATGGACTACGAGGGTATATTTCTCGTATCTCTTGTATTTCATTTTGATATTCGTATATTCGTAGCTCGATCGATCCTCGTAGGGATTCGGATCGAATTAATTTTCGTTTTACCACTTCCGCTGGGCCTTCGTTTTAGGCACCGAATCCCAACAGTGGTATCGGAGCGTAGGTCTTGCGATCGTATATACGATATTGGCATTTGGAATGCTTGATTAGATGGTGAATGATTTGGAATCATTTTAGTCATAATCGTGGTATATATTTTTACGTTCGTTGTAGTTATATTTTTCGTAAGTTTATGTCTAAATATAAATCTTAATTTCTTGGAAATATGATTTATATTGAAGATATGAATGTTGAAAAATATTGATATTGGATATCCGGTCGAAAATCGAGCTCCAAATCGTCGTCGGACGATTTTTCGGACAAAGGGCAGGTTGCTGCCAGAGTGACTCGGCCGTATCTGGTGACACGGGCCGTGTCCGGCAGTCCCCAGGCCACTGCCAGGCAGACCCGACCGTGTCAGGAGACACGGGCCGTGCCTGGCCGGCAGCTGCCGAGCGTGACTCGGCCATGCCAGGCCAGTCTGCCGGAAAGCTGCCGAGGGTGACTCGGCCAGGCAGCCCTTTTTTGCCCCGGCTCGATTTTTTCGTGTATTCTTGAAAATTAATCTCCCGCATGTTAAATTGGATTTAATATGATTAAAATGATTTATGGTATTTCATTTTATAATGGAAATTTGATTAATTGGAATATTTATGGTCGACCGAATTATTTTGAATGTTATCATATTACCGATTATGTGAATCGATTTGATCGGTTCGTATTGTTGATTGGATCAATGTATCTCTACGCTTTTCATTTATATAGTATTTATTGGATGAATGCTTTTGAATGGGGATGTGGTTCGTGGACTTAGTTTTGAATCGTTCGTTTTATTCGATTGGGTTGTAAAGGCCGTTTGGAGCCTATTTATTTTACTAGAAATGTTTGTATCTAGGATGCAATTTTCGATGTAAAATTTATATGTAATGACGAAGACCGGAGGAAGATCCATTTCGAGAAGACGAAGATTCAAGACGAAGACTTGTAATTAGATTACGGAGTTTTTGTTTTCTAGGAACGGTCCATGAACCACATGTTGGTAGCAACTAGGTTGTGAATGGTTGTTTCATATTGTATGAATGCCACAAACGCGCTAATATGATTAATGTGCAAAGTGTAACGTTAATCGTGAAAATTCTCCCACAACAAATTATTAAGTTTATAAGGTTTCAAGGTTTTCCTTCCCTCCATCGAGCTTTCGGGAAATTGAAATCCAAACCGGATGTGCTATGCTTCCGAGTTATCGGGGTAGTCGTTCGGGAGGACGGATAAATTACCGGGAGCGCATTGGATGCCTTCGGTTGGAGCAAATTTTATCCCTAGAAACCCGATAGGTTGCCGGATAAGATTCATTGTGAAACCGATTTGCGTCGATGGTATAAACTTAACTTGTTCACGAACCATAGAAACCGTATAGGTTGAGGGGAGTGAACAAGGGGAAAAAGAAGATCGAATCATCCATTAGATGGGTTGGTGTTGGACACCACTTTATGAAAATTAATAGACTAGAAACCCGTTCGGTTGCCCTCTATTAAGATTTATAAAGAACTCGATCACCACTATGAAGTAGAGCGACGATACTTCGGATTTCACATGGGAGTGTGTTATTCCGATAAAAATAGTGGGAGCCGGGTAACAAGAATAGAAAAGACCTTAATTCTATACTCGAACATAATATAACAAGTCACTAATTAACTGCTATACTTAATGCATACATAACTCAATATGACAATGAATCCACTCGCAATTCTACTCGAAAAGAACACCTTAATGGGACCTAACTTTGTGGATTGGCTCCATGATCGATGATTGTCCTCGGTATAGAGGCACGGATACGTCTTGGAGACGGACATTCCGGCGCCTCTGTGCGGACCGAGCCAATCAGAAGAGATTGAAAACCACAAAAAGTGGGTTAAGGATGACGTGAAAGTCCGTGCTTATATGATGGCTTCCATGTCTAATGAGCTTCAGAGAGCTCATGAGAAAATGACTTCTGCTAGGCAGATTCTATCTCACTTAACCGAACTTTATGGTGAGCACGTGAATCGCTAGATATGAGATATCCAAGCAACTGTTCGGTGCAATGATGAAGGAAGGTGAGAAGGTTGGGGAACACGTCCTCAAAATGATATCCATGATCGAGAGATTGGAGGCTCTTGATTTTAAAATGGATACTTCTCTCCAAACCGACCTTATCCTACAGTCTCTCCCGATTCCTTCTCACAGTTTGTTATGAACTTCAACCGCAATGAGATTGCATGTAATTTAGCTGGGCTAATGAACAAACTTGTGACCGCTCGTCTCGATGAAGACTCCGCGGATGAAGGAGTCTGCTCTTGTGATTTCTTACGGACCTCGGAGGTCTAAGAACAAGAAGAAAAAGACCAAGAAGCAAACTGGACCACAAGTTAAGGACCTTAAGGGTAAGGGCAAGGCCCCGATGGTTCCGAAGAACAAAAAGAAGAAGGATGCTTGTCTCAAGTGCGGTGAGTGGGCCACTGGGCTAGAGACTGTCCCATTCTTCATGGCACTTGGTACAAAACTTTTAGTTTTGGAAACAAATTGTTCGCCATCGTATTTTCTACTTCGGATATTGGATTCTCGTGCTAGTTCTCATATTTGTACCGTGAATCGGGATCCGAACAAAGTAGGAAGCTTGGAGCCGGAGAAGTTATGATCACATCGGAAGCGGGCATAGTGTCGAGGCGACCACACATAGGATCACTTCTTTTGGGTTTAGAATCCGGTTTTGTTTTGACTTTAGGAGATGTACTTGTTTTGCCCAAGGCACAAAAACATTGTATCCATTAGGCCATGGACCGAAAAGGCTTTTCATTTTTCATTGGTGATGGTTCTGTAAAATTTATTTTAGAAATAAACTAGTGGGTACCGCTACATTGTTGAATGGATTGTATCATCTAAATCTCAAAGAACAAAGTAGTTGTGAATACTATGACTAGAAAACGTGGTAGGGATGAAAACAGTCAAGTTTTGAAATGGCATCTTAGACTTGGTCATGTTGGTCGACCAAGGTTTACAAGATGGAAAAAGATGGACTTATGGGTCCATTGGGATCGGATCCCTTTCCTACTTGTGAATCTTGCCTTAAAGGCAAAATGACTAAGTCCCCTTCACAGGACTTTTGAAAGAGCCGATAAATCGGGATTAATCCATACCGACGTTTGTGGTGCTTTGGAAGCAAAGACGTGATAGATATCAATATTTCATTACGTTTATGATGATCATACTAGGTATGGTTATGTATACCTAATGAAACATAAATCCGAGGCCTTTGAGAAATTCCAGAATTCAAGGCCCTAGTCGAGAAACAAACCGGTAATCATATCAAAGCACTTCGGTCGGACCGAGGTGGCGAGTATATGAGTACGGAGTTTGACGAGTTCCTTAAAGAACATGGAATAGTTTCACAACTAACACCTCAGTACTCCTCGGTTAAATGGTGTGTCGAAAGAAAGAACCGGACCACTGAACATGGTCCGTTCCATCTTGGGCTATACCGACTTGCCGATTTACTCGTGGGGTATGCACTGATCGCCGCGTATATCTTGAATAGATGTCCTTCCAAATCCGTTCCTAAAACTCCACATGAGATGTGGGAAGGAAGGAAACCAAGTCTAAATCATATTAGGATTTGGGGATGTCCCGCTTATGTCAAGAAGACTAAGGTGGAAAAGTTGGAAGCTAGGTCTGCGAAGGGACGTTTCATTGGATTCCCGTCAGGGACGATGGGATATCTATTCTACATGCCCGAAGATCGAAGGATCGTTGTTGCTTTACAAGCACACTTCCTGGAAGATGAGTTCATTCAGGAAGGCGGAGCAGGTAGAAGTATTTCTTTAGAAGAATACAATGAAACACCTCGAGAGACACCTGTGCAAGAAACTGGAACCGAACTTTATGAAACACAAGTACAACCACCTCGTAGGTCTAGTAGGGTGTCTCATTTACCTGATAGGTATGGGCTTGTGCACTTGGAGGAGCTGGGTCTCCATGAGGTTCCAAGTGATAGCCAAGAGACCGACCCGACGACCTATGACCAAGCGATGGTGGATGTAGACTCCGCGAAATGGCGTGAAGCTATGGAAGCTGAGATAGACTCGATGCATGTAAATCAGGTCTGGACTCTAGTAGACCACCCCAAGGGCATAGTGCCCATTGGGAATAAGTGGATCTACAAGAGAAAGACTGATGGTGATGGCAAGGTTGACGCCTATAAGGCCAGGCTTGTGGAAAAGGGTTATACCCAAAAGGAAGGGATTGATTACCACGATACCTTCTGGCCCGTAGCCATGATCAAGTCTATTCGCATGATGCTTGCTATAGCTGCCTACCACGATTATGAAATATGGCAAATGGACGTAAAGACGGCTTTCCTTAATGGATTCTTCGAGGAGGAAATCTATATGGAGCAGCCTAAAGGCTTTGTGTCCGAAGTCGATATTCAGAAAGTGTGCAAGCTTCAGCGTTCCATTTATGGACTGAAGCAAGCGTCGCGTAGTTGGAACCTTCGTTTTGACGAGGCGGTCAAAGAGTTTGACTTCGTGCAAAATGAAGAGGAACCTTGTGTATATAAGAAAGTTAGTGGGAGCAAGATCGCATTCTTAGTACTATATGTAGATGACATTCTACTAATAGGAAATGATGTGGGAATGCTCGCCCGTGAAGAAAGCTTGGCTTTCGAGTAATTTCTCCATGAAAGTATTGTGAGTAGCAACCTATATTATTGGTATTCGGCTATACCTGGATAGAGCGAAGAGAACAATAGGCCTTTCCCAAGCCCTCTATATAGATAAGATCTTAAAGCGATTTAAGATGGATGATTCTAAAAGAGGGTTCCTACCGATGCAACATGGAATAAAACTCACCTTGAAGATGTGTCCTCAAAGTGAGGAACAACGCAAGGAAATGAGTAATATACCATATGCTTCGGCCGTGGGTAGCCTTATGTATGCTATGTTGTGTACAAGACGACATCGCGCATGCCGTAAGCGTGGTGAGTAGGTTTCTGCAAACCCATGTAGGGAACATTGGATTGTCAGAAGAACGTTCTCAAGTACTTGAGAAGAACGAGAGATATAGTTCTTATGTATGGCGGTGGAGATTTGGATGTGGTGGGATTCACCGATTCGGACTTCCAAGGACGAAGGACGACTCAATGTCTACTGCTACATATTTACTCTTAATGGAGGAGCGATATCTTGGCGTAGTGCCAAGCAAAGCGCGACCGCCGATTCCACTGTCAGCCGAGTATCAAGCGGCCTCGGAGGCTTCCAAGGAAGGGTTCGGATTAAGAAGTTTCGGGAGAACTTCAAATGATACCATGTGCCGAGTCACTGCTCATTGCATCGCGACAACGACGAGTCAGAGCGCAGCCAAGGAGCCGAGGTTTCACAACAAAGACCAAACATATTGAGAGGAAGTATCATCTCGTAAGAGAATTTGTTCGCAAGGGATACATTGTGCTGCACTGAGTAGACTCGGCCGACAACGTCGCCGATCCACTGACCAAGCCACTTTCTCAGACTAGCTTGGAGCGTCATCTGGAGAACATGGGTATTAGATACCATAGTGTGTGGCATTGAGTGCAAGTGGGAGATTGTTAGGAGTATGCCCTCGAATGCCACTCAGAGGTTGTTGAGTGAGGGCATTGTACTTGTAATTATGTAAACCATTTATATAAGGCAAATGAATGTTTCTTTATTTACTGGTAGTTACTGGCATTCCTAACTCGTAACTTAACATATAGAAACTAGTCCGTGTATTTGAGAGCAAAACGTTCCACTCCTTATTGGATAAGGGGGTCGACACTGGAAAGGTTATAGCTCAAATACTTAATCGTTCGCAAGTCGATGAAACTTGACTGGGCGTTAAGTTTATGTGAAGACTTGTATGACATGTTCTTTGACATGGAGACTGCCTGTCGAACACTAATGGTTAGTGGGAGCACACGTTATAGGTATGCTAATGTAACACCCCCAAGTTATTCAGGGTATATTACAGCGCCGTGAGCCCCGCCGTGGGACCCACAAGGCTAAACATACGCGGAACTATAAACTTGACCGATAAGGTCTACATACAATAGAATGAAAGACGATACAAATGGTATTCAAAACCATAACCAATGAAACCATATACATCACTGCACAAATCAATACCTCGGCAACACAGGCCGGAACATCAAGGGAACTGAAATACAATACTCGAGTATTAAAAATCCATTCCAGTACAACAACACTGAATGGAGGAATCCAAGAAAATAACCGAGACAAGACACGATCACACTTGCCCATCATCTTCATGCCGACCGGCACTCCGCCGTCCGCTCTCTCCCGAACACGAAATACATGAAACGGATTTCCCCCCTAAAGGGGTTAGCCGTCGAATAGCTAGTGCAAGTATAACAATATGAAACATAATACTCCTCGACAATAAAGTAAATGTAATCCGTCGATTCATCAATATCCGTCAATTCATCAATTTAAGACTAGTATTCCGGAATGACTAAAATCTCAAGACGTATGTGAATGCCGTAGAAATGGTTCGTTCATATCATACGCCGTTACATGTAGGAATGCCGTCAAAACGGTTCGTTCATTACATGCCAACATTATTTCATATGAATGCCGTAGAAACGGTTCGTTCATATCAACCATGGAATCGCACTGAGGCTACGAAACCCTCGAGAGGACCATAGGCCCGTCCCGGAGTGGCTAGAAATAATCATACCATCAATATTTCATACTTTCAAAGTCGAGAACGCATAATCATAAATGTATACTTGCCTTAATAAACGTTATCAAGATCCCAAGAACACGGTTCGACCGGGAAGCTTGAACCACGAAGAAGACAACGAACGGAAGGGTTCCGACTTGAGTTCTTCACAAGGATTTCGTCCCTAAGTCATATCAATGATAAATCAACAATCGTACGATGAATAATAATCGTACAACGCACAAAACCCCCTCTTAGACATTTTGTCGGACACCTTCAAGGCGTCGACTAATAACTCAACCGAAACGACGAATCAATACACTCCAACCGTGGAATAACGATGGAAATGATAGAATGCACCTAAATCATCATCAATCCATCACTAATCTAAATTACTACGGATTAAAAGGATGAAGTCAAACAAAATCCCCAATTTCCAACACAAAATTGAAGTGTTCTTGAAAAATCTTTCAATAATCCGATGAATACTCCAACAAGTCCATAATCATGCGTATATCACTTCATACCCCATGATTTTAACATCCAAAACATCATTACCCAATACAAAATCGAAATCCAAGATGTTGAAGAAATTACCTCTTGAAGATCCAAGCACTATGATTCGAAGAATACTCGATAGATCGATGATCCGAGCTTAAAAATCGAAAATAGATGAAGGAAGTCACACACTCAAGTGATAGATGGAGAAACCTTCCTCTCTCAAGCCTTTCCTCTCGTGTGATGGTGAAGAAATGAGAAATATCGGTTGAAACGCGCAGAAAAACGCAGATATAGGGCTGACTGACGTGTGTGCCGCGGCTCAGTATAGGTGTGCCGCGGCACAGACCCAAAATTCGCTCCCAGGGCTCGGCAGTGTGCCGCGGCTCAGCCCAGGTGTGCCGCGGCACCGGGTACAGGCAGTTTTGGACGAATCTGGAAAATGAGAGTGACTTAGCTATTTCGACCATAACTCCCTCGTCCGGACTCCGATTGACTCACCGTTTGAACCAATGGAAAGCTAACTCGATGCTTTATAATATTGCCAAGATTCAGAATTTTTGGAGTTTCCAAGAATTTATGGTGATTTAACAAAGTCGAACTCTTACGTGGAAAAGTCGCTAAAGAGCACGGAATTCAACAGAACGATACCGAGACGAACTCGGATGACAAAAAGTGTAGAATTAATCATTCTCAGGATGACGAAACGGTTCCAAGCAAGTCGCCAAAATAGACTTCCGCCAAAAAATAAAAAATTTCCGGGGAACAAAATTACGGGTATTACATTCTACCCTCCTTAAAAGAAGTTTCGTCCCGAAACTTAAAACAGTAGGAGAAGAAATATTTCGCCAGAAAAGCTCAACGAGATGCACAAGAATCAAACTTACGCCCAAACGGCGAATCATCAATATAGAACACAACAATACATTACAGAAGGTAAACCAAACCAATGCCGAAAAGATACGAATTCACAATGCCCGAAGGCTCCAGCGGAAATACCGATACATCACAATGGCTCGAGCCGAACAGCCCAAAGTCAGAAATCATCACAATACAGATCTCAAAGAAGCAAACGTGATCGCCGGGCATACCCTCGGCGTATGAACAACCAGTCGCAAATCGTCGGACATATCCAATACAACATGGACTACGAACGATCAATCAATAAAGCTCAAGAGGGACATCACAGTACGCCCGATCCGGAAATGTGTCCGTGCACATGTCCACCCCGTATACGGAATCCAGAATATACGTGTGACAATGTGCCTAATTAGCCTCAAGAACTACGTCTCGTGTGCACGGTCCAATGCGGAAATATCCACGCATGACCGTCGAGTGCCTGGCTAAAAATCCTACACATAACCAATCGGCACGCAGACATGATTCCAGATATGCCACGATACAACATGACAACGAAACTCAAGGGATAAAACATCCAATACGGATCATACGACTCACCAAGTGAACGATGACACACGAATAATGAAAGATCGACACGACCAACGATATTCAAAACAACCATCACGGGATCGAGAATTCCCTAAGGACCTATTAATACGAGCAACGATCACAACACAACACAGCCGGGAAAATCCTCAACCTTCATCGATCAAAAAATTACCGAGTTTAAAAGAATAATATTGTGCCGCCTTGAATCGCCAACACGACAATAATAATTCAACGGATGGGAACTATCCTCGACAGTCCCAATTCAATACTTCGATTACCGTAGAATGGCCAATCGATAACAATGATACAACGGATGAGAATATTTTTGACAACGGATGGGAATTATCTTTGATAATCCCAATTCAATATATCGATTACCTTAGAACGGTCAATCGATAATCAATGATATGATAGAATAGATGTCCCGGTGTCTTAAACCGACCACCGAAACGGAGATGACAAAAGGATATATCAAACGTCCCCAATCGGTTAACGTAACATCATAGCTACAGTTCCAATTCGACGACAAAGATTCAACGATGTCTCAGAACGACATTAATCGCGAACAATAATAATCGATACATCGATACCGCGAACCGGCTATCGACAACAACTTTACCAACAAGTATCGTAATGCCTTGAACCGGCCATTTACAACCAACAGTAACATTTGGCATAATTTTCCGATGGGCGTCGTATCAATGATCCCCTGATATCAATACAATCATAAAGAGGCCAAGTCCCGAAATGATACACGCATTCGTACGCCTACACAATAACATTAGTCTCATTGATTAGTACGAGTATAAAACTTGCCTCGATATCAATACAACGAACTGTTACCAATTCAGTCGATTTCGTCTTACGAGTCTCGACCAAGTTAATCTACGAACCCTTCAACCTTAACCGCAACACAAAAGTCATAATCTATGATCAAACATCATATCTTCAGAAACGAAGGATTGATAATCAACCGGTTCGATGACGACCAATATCAATACCACCAAACCACGAACTCAATCGTTTCACCATATCTCGACCAATCATAGTCCGAATCGGCCCAACTCGACCCTCACGAATCCATGTCCACAATACGAGCCGAAATCCGATGATCATATCAGCAATCAATTCGGACCAATAATAAGGGTCTAAATATTATCGGTTCCAAACTCAATTCTTAAACACGAATTGACAAGGTTCCCTTCTCGTAAATCCGTAAAATTTTCCGATGATCATCGTTAATTCTAACCATCCAATTAGTTCAGCATTATAGATAATCATATTTTAAGGTTATCAAACACTCCAATCATTCGATTTGAATATTTGCTCCGTACGTATGGGCTTCCAAATTCAGAGATGAATAATAGTCTCATCAAGCTCATAATCACATTCATATTTCCTATACGAAGATTATTTCCAACACATAGTTTAGCTCTAGATATGAATATTCCATATTCATATTCAAAACATCAACACTTCTTAAAAATTTTCATCACCTCGTATAATTCAAGAGTTCTTCAAGAACATGAAATATCCGAAATCACGTTCAGAACAACATATCCGAGGTATATATCTCCATGTTACCATTTTCTTCATCATGTCATTCATACAACCTCAAGAATCACAACAGAACCCTTATCGTCATATGAAGAAGATCTCAGTAATCATATCAACATCCGAAATCTCTTATTACGATTCCAATAAATCTCGTATAGCATTATCACATGATACCATATAATACCTCAATACCGAATACCTTCCCGTACACAATCTTCTATGTACGATTACCACAAAACATACCTCTATCCGGACTTCCTTCCGAAATGTATACCATAGACCAAGAATATCCAAAATGACATCAACAATATCCGAATACTACAATCTTCACCCCAAACCTTACGGGAGTATTACACGCCGTAAATGTTGGAAAGTAAAACGCAGCGGAAGCGAAGTTTGGGAAAATATGATTATAGCGTTTTACGCATCTACGAGCATTAGATCTATTTAGGCATGCTAATTAATTAATTACTAAGACTAACAAGCAATTTAAATATTATTTATTATTTATTAATTAAATATGTTGATTAATTAAAATATCCTAATCTAGATCCAAGATCATAGGATATTACCTTTTGAAGCGGTTGGTTATTTCCTTCTTGATCGCCTTGTATCTCCACCTTCAGATCTTCTAGAGTATGATCCGCCTTGAACCGGACGTTGTGTGGGCAACGAGCTACCGGAACTTGCTTGGACACCTTATGGGATCGGCCGAAACAACTTGTCTCACAACTCTCGATTTTATTTTCTTCAAGTAATTCCGATATGTAGCAAGAATTAAAGTGTTATCTCAATTGTGGAATCAAAGACACAAGTCAAGATCCACAATTAAACACTTAGAAGAAAAATCGAAATTTCTTGTGCAAGTATGAGCATAAAATCGCCAAGCCATAATGTCCTATTTATAGGCTCTTGGACTACTACTAGGGATCTAAAGGAGGATTATGGAAGGACTCCCAATTAATTCACCTTACCTTATTAGGACTCTTCCTAATATATGGTGAATCAATTAATATCAACTTAGTCCACTAAAAAGTTGATATTGCACTTCCTACCAAAATCCCAAATTACGAAATTGGGCTCCTTATTAAATATATTATTTCCGTGTTTAAGATATCGAATGTCCATTAATTAATTATAAGCTACCGTGACTTTAATTAATTAATATCTTATCCAAGAGTAGTACCACTCGAACCTTATTATTATACCTAATTAAATCCACTGCAGGTTTAATATAATAATCATTATCGAGCTCCTCAAGGGGACATCATCAACCCGCACGAGTCGGGACACGATTTCTAGTAATAATAATAATTGTCGTATAAACAATATTATTGCCCAAGATACGAGGCTTATTGAGTCGATCATTTTGACTCTCACCTATGGTAAATCAAAGCAATAATTATTATAAATACACAATTAAATATTATATACTTAGAATTAAGAAATAATAATTATCCGAGATTTACGTTCTTCTTACAACAAGATGTAAGACACTATCTCACCTCGATCCTGTTCAACGTATGCAAATACGCTAATGTACGCTAATAGTCAAGACCAACTATTCTCAAGCATACACTACAACCCTTTATATAATTTGTCTAATAATTATATAGGTTGTGAACTATTATATTATTTTATAAGGCACCGATAATGTGATCTTCCGTGTGACACCAACACACCACATTATCTACAATATAAAATAATTAGACATTTCATTTGCATAACCATAACGTGAATTAATATGCAAAACATGTGATTAAATATAATTAATATCCTCATAGGTAGTAATAGGGAAATTAGGTAATACAAGCATAAAATATGCTTTGCAGTATACAATCCTAACAGTAAACCCTTCTCACAAGGATTTACCAGGCTAAGCACAATTTTCCACGTCATTTCAAAAATGTCAAAAAGACTGATGACGGTAATATTTTTCAAATACTAAAAAAAATCATTTTCCAAATACCGTCAAAACGATCAAGGTTAAAATGCCAAAAACTCAGTTTAGGGAATCGGTTTTACAAAATAAAATTTCAGTTGGCAAAATACCAAAAATCCATTTCAAAAATACTCACGCCGCGGATAAAAGTACAGTCCAATTTATGCATTTTCATTGAAATAAGACGAACATCAAAATACACGATTCCCAACATACTCCCTCCCAAGTAGTAATCCAAAAAGAAAAAAAATGAGCCACTATCAAAGGGATACGAGGATTACCTTGTATGGACGAACCACGAAGAAAGAATAATTGAACTCCATTCCAAGAATCATTAAATCATCATAGTCATCATATGGCCTCAAGAACATCAAGATCTCTATGATTCCATAATCATAATCAACATATTCAAAGCATATCATTATCTTCCTTCAACATAAACCTCATAGAATATGGATAACACAAGAAATTACTTCAAGAATCAACAATAGTTCCATAACCAAGCTCTAATTCCATGATTCCAAGCTCACAATCATGTTAAAAGCGTTTAGAACACTCTTAAAAGTAAAGAGGGACGAGTTTTGGAGAGAAATATCTCAAAGGATCGTGAGAGAAATGAAAGGAAACACTTCAATATATAAATTGCACTCTCATTACGTACGTAAGTGTCCTTTCTTAACGTACGTAACAACTTTAACGTACGTAATCCAATATCCATAACGTACGTAACCAACTCACTGTCTCATTCCGTGCAGTCCATTACGTACGTAACCCATACCATAAAACGTACGTAATATACCAGTTGACTTGCTACGGTACAATGGTTGTGTTACGTACGTAACACGTCCTGTATAACGTACGTAACACGTCCTGTATAACGTACGTAAAACGTACGTGGACTCACCTGTCAACATCCTCCGCCGAAAGTGCCGAAACAGGGTCCCACCTGCCGACCAGGACTCGGTTCTGTCCGATGCCTTCGTTACGTACGTAATACCTTAGCCTTAACGTACGTAACCATGCCAATCTTACGTACGTAATCTCACCTTATTAACGTACGTAATAATTCCATTCTTAGCCAATTTCAACAATTCCTGTCCAAAGTCATGACATACCAAATACGAGCATACGGCAAAATCAATACATATACTCAATTCAATAACATTTTCAAACGTTCACAACGTCCTCGAGCATAATTAACCATCCACGATATCCAATATATAAACGAAAAAAAATATATCCGGAAAATCGGGGTATTACACTCTACCCCCCTTAAAACTAGGTTTCGTCCTCGAAACTTACAATCACTCGTACAAACAACATTTCAACGGGAATTCAATTTCACCAAGAATTATCGAATAATTCGAACAACATACTTACAAGTCCGCGAAGTCGAAGATCTCCCGTGATACTAGCATGCGACTCCTAAACAAAGTCTCAACATAATACCGATACACACCATTATCGAAATTAGCAACTTAACAAAATCTCAAGGAAGAGTTCACGTCCGTGACCACGGCCACGATTCTTCCTACTTTCAGCCAACATTCTGAAGGGCACGTACATGCGTAAGTATAATCCGAATCGCACATTCTCGAAGTGACCAATTTCCAAGAATACCAAGCTATAAACGAAACGATTACGAAGAATACAAGAAGAGTGAGAGGACTTACAAGTACCGGTCGCCCGTGATGATGGCAGAGTAGTGATACGTGGGCAAATGCCGACTCAATCGACCCAAAAGACCGACCTAGGTATCCATAAACCTAAGCTCGATACCATATTCGTAACACCCCCAAGTTATTCGGGGTATATTACGGCCGTGAGCCCCGCCGTGGGACCCACAAGGCTAAACATACGCGGGACTATAAACTTGACCGATAAGGTCTACATACAATAGAATGAAAGACGATACAAATGGTATTCAAAACCATAACCAATGAAACCATATACATCACTGCACAAATCAATACCTCAAAGAACACAGCCGGAACATCAAGGGAATCAAAATACAATACTCGAGTATTAAAAATCCATTCCAAGACAACAACACCGAATGGAGGAATCCAAGAAAATAACCGAGACAAGACACGGTATCACACTTGCCCATCATCTTCATGCCGACCCGCACCCGCTGTCCGCTCTCCCGGAACTGAAATACATGAAACGTATTTCCCCATAAAGGGTTAGCCGAATAGCTAGTGCAAGTATAACAATATGAAACATAATACTCCTCGACAATAAAGTAAATGTAATCCGTCGATTCATCAATATCCGTCAATTCATCAATTTAAGACTAGTATTAGGAATGACTAAAATCTCAAGACGTATGTGAATGCCGTAGAAACGGTTCGTTCATATCATACGCCGTTACATGTAGGAATGCCGTCAAAACGGTTCGTTCATTACATGCCAACATTATTTCATATGAATGCCGTAGAAATGGTTCGTTCATATCAACCATGGAATCGCACTGGAGGCTACGAAACCCTCGAGAGGACCATAGGCCCGTCCCGGAGTGGCTAGAAATAATCATACCATCAATATTTCATACTTTCAAAGTCGAAACGCATAATCATAAATGTATACTTGCCTTAATAAACGTTATCAAGATCCGAAGAACACGGTTCGACCGGAAGCTTGAACCACGAAGAAGACAACGAACGGAAGGGTTCCGACTTGAGTTCTTCACAAGGATTTCGTCCCTAAGTCATATCAATGATAAATCAACAATCGTACGATGAATAATAATCGTACAACGCACAAAACCCCCCTCTTAGACATTTTGTCGGACACCTTCAAGGCGTCGACTAATAACTCAACCGAAACGACGAATCAATACACTCCAACCGTGGAATAACGATGGAAATGATAGAATGCACCTAAATCATCATCAATCCATCACTAATCTAAATTACTACGGATTAAAAGGATGAAGTCAAACAAAATCCCCAATTTCCAACACAAAATTGAAGTGTTCTTGAAAAATCTTTCAATAATCCGATGAATACTCCAACAAGTCCATAATCATGCGTATATCACTTCATACCCCATGATTTTAACATCCAAAACATCATTACCCAATACAAAATCGAAATCCAAGATGTTGAAGAAATTACCTCTTGAAGATCCAAGCACTATGATTCGAAGAATACTCGATAGATCGATGATCCGAGCTTAAAAATCGAAAATAGATGAAGGAAGTCACACACTGAAGTGATAGATGGAGAAACCTTCCTCTCTCAAGCCTTTCCTCTCGTGTGATGGTGAAGAAATGAGAAATATCGGTTGAAACGCGCAGAAAAACGCAGATATAGGGCTGACTGACGTGTGTGTCGCGGCTCAGTATAGGTGTGCCGCGGAACAGACCCAAAATTCGCTCCCAGGGCTCGGCAGTGTGCCGCGGCTCAGCCCAGGTGTGCCGCGGCACCGGGTACAGGCAGTTTTGGACGAATCTGGAAAATGAGAGTGACTTAGCTATTTCGACCATAACTCCCTCGTCCGGACTCCGATTGACTCACCGTTTGAACCAATGGAAAGCTAACTCGATGCTTTATAATATTGCCAAGATTCAGAATTTTTGGAGTTTCCAAGAATTTATGGTGATTTAACAAAATCGAACTCTTACGTGGAAAAGTCGCTAAAGAGCACGGAATTCAACAGAACGATACTGAGACGAACTCGGATGACAAAAAGTGTAGAATTAATCATTCTCAGGATGACGAAACGGTCCCAAGCAAGTCGCCAAAATAGACTTCCGCCAAAAAATAGAAAATTTCCGGGGAACAAAATTACGGGTATTACAGCTAATTGGATTAGTATACTCGAACCGACTCACCCTCGATTCGTCACATGGATTTCACTCCGGGACAGTCAATGACGGAATCGAAAGGTTGTGATAGGTATTCGTGAACCTTCGACTTGAGGATTTAGTAGGGATGTGCTTGTGACGTCAAGATTTTCATTAGAGTAGTTCGACCCTGTAAACCGGAAGGCGGGGGTCAACCTCGACGTGCATCTTGACGGGCAAGTAGCAGGTCCTACTGAATACCAAGATAGAATTCTTTCTCCCGTTAGTGAGCGGGTTATATGTCCTATGCGGTTATTGGCAGATGAGATCATAAGTCTTTGGCCAAAGCATTGGAGCTAGTTGTATTACATACACGACAGCTCGATGATCTCGATTTGCATTAACGCATGCATAGCGTCAAATCTGGATAGGTTTTGGTCGACCGTGACCCTATAACTTGATCGGGACATTTGAAAGAAGGGTTTATACGTATCTTGGTATTCACGACAGAATGGTTCTTGAATGATCCCAATCATTCGTTCTCGATCGAGTGCAGTGTAGGCCACCAGTGGCTAGGTGGTGCTACTACTCTTTGGTTCCTCCCATTCTTGATCGAGACGGACCTACCGAGTCGTGCATTAGGATTCTGACGGAATGAATCGAGCTAATTCTCTCATTATGAATATTAGATATTGGATATCTAATTTTGGAACATTGGATGTTTAAATCGATTTATTGGATAAATTGATTTACGGCCTAATGAATTAAATAAATTACTAGGTGATTAATTTAATTCATGAATATAATTATTTCTTGGAGAAATTAATTATGTTATTTTGTATTTGATATGTTTAATTAATTGGATTAATTAAACGACATAAATACATCGGAACGGAATAGGAGTTTATCTGTTTGGACTCACGAGTCAAAGCGAACCGAACTCGTCCGTTTTCTAGCATGGGCCGCCCCCCCACTTATTACCATGTGTGTGTATTGACTTGTCCCCATCATGGTTTTGGAATCTCATGTGATTGAGGGGACAAGTATCATATACATTATATGGGGAATCAATCATGATATATGTATTTGTTTTCATGTGGGTTGAATAAGAATATATAGAAGACTTTGATCTCTCATCCTCACTTCACTCTTGGCATCATACGTATAAGTGAGATAAAGAGAGAGAATTGTTTTCTCATATAGTCTTCCTTTTCCTTCTTCATCTTCATCACAAGTTCTTGGTTTTTCTTGGAGAAAACATCAAGACATAAAAGAGAGATTGTGAGTTATACACTTAGAGTGTTATAATTTCATATTGGAAGCTTCATCACTTAGCTCTAGCCGTATCCTCGGAGGATAGCAAGGTGATTGTTGTTCCGGTCGTTTCTCCGGCGCGTGGCAAGTAGAGACGCGGTGTTTTCGGCGTTGGATCGTTCAAGAGCTTGGGGAATAGATCAAGAGAAGGTTATCCATTTAATCAACGGACTACGAGGGTATGTTTCTCGTATCTCTTGTATTTCATTTTGATATTCGTATATTCGTAGCTCGATCGATCCTCGTAGGGATTCGGATCAAATTAATTTTCGTTTTACCGCTTCCACTGGGCCTTTGTTTTAGGCACTGAATCCCAACAGTTTACTACTACATGTTCCTTCTTAGAGATGAATAAGCTAGCAATCTTATGACCAGGAATTCTCTTCGGAGAATGTTTAGCACAAGCGAGATGAATATGATGCTCAGGAATCTTATGACCAGGAAATCTCTTCGGAGAATGTTTAGGAAGGCAGTTTACTACTACAGGTTCCTTCTTAGAGATGAATAAGCCAGAAATTTTATGACTAGGAATTCTCTTCGGAGAATGTTTAGGCAGGCAGTTTACCACTACAGGTTCCTTCTTTGGTACCTGTTCATATTTAGTGCTCTTTCTCTGTTTATAATTACTACTCAATATTACTATTTATTTTCCAGTCCTATAAATTTCCTGTATCTCTTTGAGAAATATAGTTTTCTACTGATTAGAGGTATATAGGCCGGCAACCTTGCGGCCGAAAGGACTCCTCGGAGGGCGATTACGGCTCCGTGGATGGACTGGTCTGATAGGTGTAACAACGCCACGTACCTCAAATCTTTTGTATAATTCTCCGTGTCTGTACAGGATTTTACTTCATAATTCGGTGATGTTTGTAGGTCGAGCTGTTTCTAAATAATGGGTCCTGAATACCATCATTTTCTAATCTGAAACGTAGATTGATATTGATCTTTCTCTATAAATTACATTGCTTTTTGAAAATTAGATTAGCCTTGCCATCATATCACTATAGATTTCATAATTACTGCCCTTCTCAAATCATTGTGCTCGATATTACTATCAGTTTCCTTTTGATTAGAGGTATATAGGCCGGCAACCTTGCGGCCGAAAGGACTCCTCGGAGGGCGATTACGGCTCCATGGATGGACTGGTCTGATAGGTGTAACAACGCCACGTACCTCAAATCAATTAATATCTCATCTAAATACTTAGTTATAATAATGCTGTGCAATTCTCATAATTCTGTTCTTCTGCTCGCAGATCTAAATGCAAATCGCTGGAAGCGGGATAATATTGCTGCCAGGGAGTTCTACTGCTACCTATTTCAAAGCCGGGCCATCGATACTATAAATATACTTCGAGCAGGCAGGCTTGCACAGCAATATCAAATCGATTGTTACGTAAAGATTGAAACTCAACGGCTGGATTATTTTAGGAGTGAACAACTGCAACATGATTTGCGAGTTGAATCATTCGAAGGTATTATCGAAAGCATGGCATGCGAGGGTAATTTGAGCGGCAACAAAATTGGCCAAAAATTTGTGCTCCCTTCGTCACACATCGGCAATCCCAGAGACATGCGGCGGCGGTATCTAAATGCATTAGCTTTGGTAAGCGAATATGGAAATCCGGATTTCTTCATAACAATGACGTGCAACCCTAACTGGCCTGAAATACGTGAGGGCTTGTTGCCTGGTGATGAGGCCCAGAATAGATCTGACCTTGTTGCAAGAGTTTTCAGAGCAAGAAATGAGGATTTCAAGAACGACATTGTCAAAAACAGCTTACTGGGTGAGGTAGCAGCATACCTTTATGTTATAGAGTTCCAAAAAAAAGGGTTGCCTCATGCTCATTGGATCCTTATTTTAAAGCCAAATTATAAAATAGTCTCCTCAGCTGCATATGATCGCTTTGTTTGTGCAGAGCTGCCTGATATTGATTTACATCCACACCTTCATGCCTGTGTTGTCAGACATATGATGCACGAACCTTGTGGCGTGCTTAATCCCTCAAATATATGCATGCGAGAAAGCAAGTGCAAGAATAGATATCCTAAAGAGTATGTAGAGAGTACCTCTCAGCATGACAACTCATATCCAATGTACAGGAGGAGAAATGATGGACGAACTGCACATGTTCGGCATCAATTGCTTGACAACAGGTGGGTCGTTCCGTACAGTCCCTACTTACTCGCCAAATTCGACTGCCATATTAATGTCGAGATCTGTGTTGGCGTACGTCTCATCAAATATTTGTACAAGTATGTTTGCAAAGGCACCAATAAGATTGCTTTTAATGTCGTCCCACAACCAGAGATTTCAGCCCCCGATGAGATTACAACATTCCAATCAGCCCGCTGGTTATGTGCTCCTGAGTCCATGTGGAGAATTTACGCTTTTATATTGAGCGAAATATATCCAGCTGTAATGCAACTTCATGTTCATCTGCCAAACAAACAACATGTTCTGTTCTCTCCCTCCCGCTATTTACCTGAAGTGATAGCAAATCCAAACGCATCTAAAACACAATTAACTGAGTTCTTCAGAATGAATGCACAATCGGCCGTAGTTTCGCAGATGAATTTACTGTACAAAGATTTCCCTCGTTTCTTTGTCTGGGATGCATCCAAAAAAACCTGGCACCGACGACTCAAAGGAACCTGCATTGGCCGTCTGGTAACTGCCAACCCACTTGATGATGAGAGATATTATTTACGATTGCTTCTAAACCATGTTCGAGCGCCGAGTTCTTTCGACTATTTAAGAACGTTCGCTGGCATACTATACCCCACATTTCGAGCAGCCGCCCTCGCACGTGGGTTGTTAGAATCAGATATAGATGCTACAAGTTCTATAGCTAAGGCCTGTTCCTATCAAATACCCTGCTCATTGCGCCGCCTCTTTGCAATCATTCTGTTATACAACACTCCCTCCAATCCACGAGCGTTGTGGGATGTCTTCAAATTTTTCCTCGCAGATGATTACATTGCTCTGAAAAAATTTACTAATGAACAAGCTTTTTTAAAATCACTTCAATCGATGGACATTTTCTTACAATCTATGGGTCGAACAATTGATGATTTTGGTTTGGTCGACTACAATTTGGGAGCTTCAAGAAAGCAAGTGCAAGACCGAGATTTTGAACAAGAGCTGAACTATATTGTCTCTATGTCAGATCTGGAATAATGCGCGCATTTGAATTCTATGCAGAATCAGGCCTTTACAGAAATTATGCAAACCATTGGCAGTAACGATCCAGCAGTTTTCTTCGTTGATGGCCCAGCCGGCTCTGGGAAAACATTTCTCTACCGAGCTCTTTTGGCGGCTGTTCGTTCCAAACACCTCATTGCATTAGCAGTGGCCTCTTCAGGCGCCGCAGCATCGCTACTGCCTGGTGGCCGCACAGCACATTCATGGTTCAAACTTCCTGTGATTGTCGAAGATGAATCATGCACAATCAGCAAACAAAGTGTACATGCTCGCCTCATTATTGCAGCCAAACTTATTATCTGGGATGAAGCTTCAATGGCACATCGCAAGAGTATTGAAGTGCTTGACGCTCTGCTGCGTGACCTCATGGAGTCCTCCATTTCTTTCGGCGGCAAAACCATTGTTTTCGGAGCCGATTTCAGGCAAACCATCCCGATAATTCCTGGCGGTAGTCATGACGATGCTATTGTAGCCTGCCTAATTAATTCTCCTCTATGGTTCTCAATGCGAAAAATTCGTCTGACCCAAAATATGCGCGCAAAAGATGATCCTACTTTTAAGGAATTTCTCCTCCGAGTTGGTAATGGCGCGGAGCCTTGTAATCAATATGGCGAGATTAAACTACCCTCCAATATGTGCTTCCTTATAAACACAATGATACTCCTTTAACTGACTTGCTATCCCAAATTTTTCCCCACTTCAATATTTCTCCTCTCAATCCCACCATGCTCATTGACCATGCAGTTCTGACTCCAAAGAACGACAGCATTGACGAAATTAATGATCTTCTGATCGATAAATTTCCTGGTTGCGCCGTTGATTATTATAGCACAGATCTCACCAACGATCCGTTTCAACAATCTTACTATCAAGATTATCTGAACTCAATTCACACTCCAGGATTACCCTCACACTTGCTTCGGCTCAAAATAAACTGCCCTATCATGCTGCTACATAATATTAACCCTTCAGAAGGCATGTGCAATGGTACTCGTCTTATATGCCGCCATCTGGGAAAAAATGTCCTATCTGCAGAAATTGTCTCAGGCCAACATGCAGGAGATTTGGTCTTCATACCCCGTATACCTCTCGAACCGTATGACAAACGAAAATGCCCTATTCCATTTAAACGACATCAATTCCCAGTGCGCCTCTGTTTTGTAATGACATTTAACAAGTCCCAGGGACAGACATTAGATAAAGTTGGCCTGTATCTGCCTGAGCCCGTCTTCTCTCACGGCCAGCTCTATGTTGCCCTTTCTCGAGCAAAGGCAGCTGATATTAGAATTCTAATTCGACCCCCCACTATTGATGCCATCCCTGATGATCTCACAAAAAATATTGTGTACAGAGATATTATCGATGCAGCAGTCTTATAAATCTGCTAATAGACCTGATATAAATCTGATATAATCAGATAACTTTCTGATGTGTATTAATGATAGAATGAGACAACTTTTCTTTTCTGCCAAATACTTCCTCTATGGGTTTTTTATTTCAGTACCATCTGCAATTTTCATTGTAATTTATATGCAGCCAATGGAGCCCAAATTATATTCTGTCAACAACATCACTCCTGATATGAAAAACTGGACTGCCAAAGTTTGTGTTGTCAATAAAACAAGCCCTCGAACATCATCACAAACTACCCCTATTAGATTCCAAAAATTGCTCCTCGCAGATGAACAGGTCAGCTTTTTCTCGCTATATCCATTATTATTTCTGCGTAGGCTATTAGATATTTCTCTACATTTTTTTCTATATCATCCTACAAACTGCTGTATATAATCTTCACCTCGATCACAGTTGGATAAATATTTATTTCTTTCTCCAAACATTGCAACATGTGCAACAACTTACTATTACTATATTTACTTATATCGAAACCTACTTTTTTCGAAGATTTTTTCGCATCTTGTAATCTTATACGTCTGCAACATGTCTGAAACAGGAAAATAAAGTTGAAGCAATGCTATACAGATCCGATGTCGAACTGCTGAAAAATTGTTTCACCGTTGATGAAACTTATCTTATATCAAATGCGCTGGTGCGGCCTGTCAACCGAGAATTTGAAAATCCTCTGATCAATAACAACTACCAATGGATAATCGGTGCTAAAACAGCAATTCTGCCAACTGAAAAGAAAGCGTTTGTTTCTTCTGCTCTGGCTCCTGTATTTACACATTACGACCGTTTCCATAGTTTAATAGGGACAAGAACACTTATAAGTAAGTAACTATTCAGACATCTTATTGCACCTATATTTTAGCCCCTGCCTTAAAATATTTGTACCATAATAAATTAACAAAGTAGGTCATTCATTTTTTTTCGCCCAACTCACAGGTACTGTTGCTGTTATAATAAGCAAGCACGAACCCAGATCCATTTCATCAAGAGGCATAGAAAACACGCTGCGTGAATATGTTGCAATAGACGAAGCGTACGAACCAATCATCCTCCCCTTACTATATACCTAATATCAAATAAAAAAAATATATACTAATCTCCATGCAAAAAATGGTTTTAGTTGTAGGCCTTTCGTTATTACTTTTTGGAACGACGCTATTCCAGATGATGTGTACACTCTGCTCGACTCCGTTCAGGATCAACATGTTATAGCTGCACTCAATTTTAATGTTACCAAATACCATAGTAATATTCTTCCTCCTTTCTAAACAATATACAATATACTGGAATGTGTTTGCATGACAAGTATATATAGAGTATGTCTCTCTCTCTCTCTCTCTATCTATCTATATATATATATATATATATATGTTCTTGATTTAGTTCAGAGTCATTGATGGTTATTATTTTTTTTTACAATTTGTAAACTCCTGCTGATTTTTTCACGCCTTTTATTTTAGTGCCAGGGGTATCGGGGTACCATATTACAGGGCCGGTTTCGTCTATTTTCAGTATCCTAATCCTAAAAAATTAGATACCATTTCTAAGCTGACTTTATTGTCTTCCAAACGACACTTCCAAAGGGTAAATCGAACTTCAGCTGACAGAAAAATGCCTAATCGAATTGTCTGCATTAATCGTGATTGACATCGGGAAAAGAGTTCTGTTTATTTAAATTGGGTTTCTTTTTTTCCCGCATTATATACCCTGTTCTATATGTTTCACAATATACACTCCTTTCTAAACACAACAAAACATGTTGCGTACTGATTATTTCCTTCATTAAATTATTATTCTGCAGATGTCTCGCTCAACTCAACATCCTCTTCGCTCGTTCTCCTTCAATTTAAAGACAAACGTTTTGAAGAACTTCAGAAATGGTAACCTCACATCTAGCCACATAAAATTTGAAGAATTTTTTTTTATTCGAATTGAAGAACACTTGACGCAAAATCCCGATATTATTCAGTTGATTTTTTCACTTTCCTTCTGGACCACATGAATAGTGTATTGATAAATGTGCATCTGTATTAATGTTAATATCGGATTGACATTAGTATTGTCTTGTTTAACATAATAGTTATACTGCGCCTGCCATCTCTTATAGAACACTCATGCTTTTTATATTTGTATGATTATTAATTTTCTACTTCCAAGCAAGCTCTAAATACCAAACGGATCGCTGGCCTCTTGGGGCAGGACAGCCTACTCGAAACAGCGCACACAAATTTAAATTTAAATACTCAGGATATAATGTCCGTACAGACCATACTTGCAACAGCTGAGGTAAACACAGTCCAAATATTCAGTTATTAAGTACTCTCAGACTATCTAAACATTTTCCCTTAAACAGCCCGGCAGGTTTGATACTGTTGTTCGAGCAAAGATAATGCGAACTAATCAAAAGTTCATCTACCTATCTTTGCGATCACGCCACCGCTCGACGTCTGCAGAATATGGCTCCCTCTTTGAATGTCGATCCTGCCACATCAACAAAATAGCAACTGCAAGGTATTCATATCACCATTGCTTTATTTTTTCCCAAATTGTACTGACATTTTATCCAGGCCTGATACAAAATTACATGTATCTACAGATACAGATTCTCTCTTCTGCTTTTTGATGAGACCGGCGAAATAGAGGTTACAGTGTTTGGCAATGAAGGTGAAAAACTTCTGAATATTTCAGCCGATGATTTCTCGCAAAAATATAACAACGTATGACAGAGTCCCTACTCTACCTACACTGCATTTATAACTAGAAATACTACATGTAATAAATTAAACATATCTAACATGCAGGATGCCTCTTCTATACTGTCATTGCTGAACTCCAACCTTGAAAAGCTGGTGCTAAAAATAAAACTTCAATCTAAAATTTTTACCAAACAGGACGACTCTGCTACATTATCATATACCGTTCAATCATTAGAATGTGAAAATACAGCATCAATCCCTGCCTCAAGAAATAAATCTCCTGCAACCCCTTCTTCCTCTCCAGGTACGTTTCCATGCACTTCCAATCTACTACACTAAATATCTTGCATAGCGGCTCTCTCTTCTCTTACCTCAATCTCTCAATTTTATTTTTCCTCTTTCACAGGCATTACGTACTCCGCAACCGATGGAATAAACGACCCAACTGAAAATCCAAATACAGGTTTTCATGCACTTCCAATCTAAGATACCAAATTTGTTAGATCACATTTCACTCTTCCCTTAGATCAATCTATCAGGTATCTCTTTTCCTCTTCTCACAGACATTACATACCATGCACCGGATGACGTCAACGAGCCAGCTGAAAATCTGAATCCCTCCACCCAAACTCTAGCAGGTTCACCATACTATATCCATGAATATTTCAAGATTCATTCAATATTTACACATAATTAACCGCTCAGCTACAAAAAATAAACAGATATGTTACATGCTACCAAGTCCACACTTCCCAAAAAAAAAGGGCTGGAATACAAATACAAGACAACACACATACGACTAACAAACCACTATCCCAGAAATCCAACAATGGCAGACACCGTATGTTTCACAACATCCCTCCCTGCATCATCACAATTTCGCTTATTTTCCTTGCTAACCAAATCATCATATATTTGGCAAAATGCAGCACCTCCAGAGAGAAGTGCAGACATGCCCAAATCATCGCGAGGCCGCGCATTGAGAGCCAAAAAGTTTGACTGAATAAATGCACACTCACACTTCTGTGCAAATAACAATGTTGTAAAATCTTTGTAAATTACTTTAGCAACAAACCTTTTGTACAAGCTACGTCCTGTGATCATATGTAAATATGGACTGCCCGTTTGACCTTGTTCCGATGTACTCGACCTGTTACACATTACATGAACTTTTCTTTACACTTTGTTCTATGGCAGCTTTGATTCGTTTCTTTTTATTCGTACTTCCAGGTTTGAATGACTTATGTTTTTATTTTTCTGTATGTCCTCTTTTATTACCTAAATTTTTGTTCTCTCAGTGCGATGCACCTATTTTCTATTTACTGTTTATTATTTATGTTCATTCTTGCTATTCTTCTCCTTTTCAACTCTCGCACTTATACATTTCGATGATTCTTGATGAGTTTCATTTCTATGAATATTATTCTCCTCGGGGTGATTTGGTCTACGAGCTTTATAGACAAATTTCGAACTGGTTGTCCGGATCTTTCATATATATAAATTCTTCATACTGTGCTGCGCGGTGTGCTTTTTGCTTGGTTTTTCTCAGCAATTTTTGCTTGTCCTCTTATTCGTGTTGTCATTTGTACGAAAGTTTGACTCTGCTTCTGTGTTTTAGGTTGCTAATCCTGGAGGAAGCTGCCAGCCAGGAAGGGAGTTATTTTATACTCTCAAATTTATTTGTTTTCTCCGCCTTGTTTGTTTGTCTGCCGTCGGCTGGCCTCAGTTCGGCTCAATACACCCTCAATTGTTATAGGCATATTTTTTCGCAACTTCTCCATCCTCTTACTTTTTCTTGCTTCTGAGTGTTATTTAGCAGATAGCCTTTTCTTTTTCTTCAATTTTTAAACTGCCTTCGCCAATATTTTTTCCTTGATAGCAGATGAATTTTTCTTCAACGTTATTTCAATTTTTGGTGATAAAATCTCTACCAGGTAAAAATAAAAGTTACGAATCCTCGGCAACAAATTATCCAAATTCCACCAGCAGCTGCGACTCGTAATCTCAAGCTGCTATTATGTATCTATTTACTTCTTTTCTGTCACTTGTATGTTATTGTCGATATATGTTCTTGTTTTTGCCTGCTTTATTGATCTTTCGATGTATTTTGCTTCGTCCCAGTTACACGAGCATCCCTTATTGTTTGCTGCACTTATTTTCTATATTATGAGGGTATGCTTGCTTTATTTAAATAATATATACAGTTGAATTATTTCTTCTACACTCCCTATTTGACTCCTTATTTGCTGTTGTCGTGTTTGTGCTTTTTTGAATTAGCTGCGATTTCATTCTGAACTGCTTTCGGTGTCACGTACTCTTGAGGCAGGTAAATTTTTCCTACATATGCTGTTTTTAGGGTTGGCTTTTTTTGGTTTAGTTTGGTTCTAATATTTTTCCTCCATGTGTAGGTGCTTTTTTGCCTTCGCTAAATTAGACATTTTTTTCCGGGCTCTAGGAATCTGCTGCGATCTGCTTTCCAAATAGGTGCTCTTTATCTATATATGTTATTTTTGGCTTTCTTACGGGATGGGCTCTTTGAGGCTACCTTACTGTCTTCCCTTTATTATGTTTCGTGATTACGATGAATGGTTTACTCTAAATTTTTTTCTGAAGAAACTACACCACTAAAAAACAGTGAATTACACGGCCGCGAGCTTCTCGGCATCCACCTGAAAGGCGTCTATCGTTCGCATCGTCTCCCAATTTTGCTAGGCTGTCTCCATTGGGTAGGTATTTTTTCTTACCATTCAGATTTTGTTTGTGCTTTCCTCTGACTTTTGAGATTAGGGTTTTATTTTTGCCCATTTTTCTCGTATTCCTGTGTTGGTCCTTTTTATCTTTCTACATAAGGAGACGCCCGATTTGGTCTTCTGATTTGAATTCGTCAATTTCATAGGATGTCTATGTAGATTTAAAATGTGCACATTGACATGATGTCTAAATTTAGATTTCAAATTTTCTTTATGGATGTTACCCTGATGTCCTGGGCCCTGGCCCTTCAGACATGTGTTGTGCCATATATGTGCTGGTGTGTGTATGTGTTTGTATGTATGCTACTGACGAGGCTATTGTTATGAGGAACATGTCCCTAACTCTTATTTTTTAGTTTCTGCCACGGTTTGCACGACGTATATGTGTTGGTGTGTGTATGTGTTTGTATGTGTGCTGCTGTATGCGTTTGGGCTTTCTCCTGTTTATACCGATTATATGTATGCTGCCTATTATTGATTTTGTTTCTCAAATTTGTGCTCTTCTTGCCTGCTAATTGTGCTTTGTGTGGTTTTTTTTATCAGGTTTGGGTTGTTATTTTAGCAGCTCTGCTTGCTGAGTTTCATTTGTTTACACTTCTCTGTTTTAGGATTTCATCTCCGGGTTGAGTTGTTATTTTTTCTGGTCTTAAATAACGGTTCAAACTTCCTGTGATTTAAGGCAATATTTTTTTTCGCCTTGGTAGATCAGTTGGAAATAAGATTGTGCATTTGATACTAAAATCTGATCAATACTTTACGTGGCTAACATAT